>KV019604.1:250096-276604 GCA_001598015.1 Dorcoceras hygrometricum | reverse complement strand
AAAATCAATCAAAATGATCAGCAGAAGTCTATCAGCAGCAACCCTCTATTCCCTTCGTAAAATCAGCAGCAACGACTAAATAAAAATCGCACGAAAAAGCTTCAAAACGACACCGTTCTCACTTATCAAAACGACGCCGTAGCAAACGCCAGCTGACAACAGCTCTCGCAAGAAAAACAACCAAGAGCTGATAGCAGCTCTCTCTAAAACAATTCATCTGCTGGTCGCGCGAAATCACTCAAAACGACGACGCATCTACTAATCCAAAACGACGCCACTTTGATTACGCAAGCATTGCTGCCAACAGCTGATCTCTAAACGCAAGGCTCAAAACGCAGCGTTTCAACTAATTCAAACGACGCCGCTTCTCAACGCTTAAGCATTTGCGCGCCTGCTGATCAGCAGTAACTATCACAGCGAAAAATACTACCAGCAGCAAGGAATACGTCACGCCTACGTCATCATATCTATCGACAGCTCTCGCGACTGATTCCACAAACCATCAGCTGATCACTACTCACAAGAGCAACTGCTGAATTGAATAGTCAACACTCCAAAATGTTGACTAACAGCTGTCGCTTCCTCGCTTAATCTCACGCTAAACGCAACATCCGCCAGCAGCAACTTCAAACTTCAAAACCAAAACAAGCAGCTCTCCTTGCGTCACGCTGACGTCATCTCTGCTGATTCCAAATCCACCAGCAGGAGCTACAGTAACTTGCTGCTAACATTTTTGCTCCAAAATCGCTACGATAGAAATTCCCAAAATTCAACACGACGCTCAAAAATTAAGCAGGAACCTCAAAGTCACGTGATTAATCCCAAATCAAAATAATTAATCACAAATCTAAATTCTCAATCCTCACATTCTCCCCAACTTAAGAGATTTCGTCCTCGAAATCAAAGGCAAACACAGGGAAGAACACATCAAACATGCAAATCTGCACTAACAACTCATCAAAATTCGAAGAAAAACCAAATATTTACCTGGAAATTCTACACGATCAGCGCTCAAACAGGTGAGGCCAATCCTGCCTCATCTTCTCCTCAACTTCCCAAGTTGCTTCTTCTCGGCCATGCTTGCTCCATTGGACCATCACCAACGGAATTATCTTGTTCCTCAGCTGTTTCTCCTTCCTATCCAAGATCTGCACCGGATACTCAACATAACTCAAGGCAGAATCCAGCTCAACTTCGTCGGTTCTCAAAACGTGGGACGGATCCGGCTCATATTTTCTCAACATTGACACATGAAACACGTCATGCATCGCGGCTAACTCCTCAGGCAGCCTCAGTCTATAAGCCAACTGTCCAATACGCTCGATAATCTCAAAGGGACCAACAAATCTGGGAGCCAATTTGCCTTTAAATCAGAATCTCATCACGCTCTTGAAAGGAGAAATCTTAAGAAACACACGATCGCCTACCTCAAACTCTAACGGTCGACGTCTACGGTTCGCATAACTCGAGAAACGGTCTTGGGCAGCCTTCATTCTACTCCGGATCAAATCAATTTGGTCTTTCATGTGCTGAACAAACTCCGGTGTAGAAAGCTGTCTCTCGCCAACTTCTTCCCAAAAGATCGGGGATCTGCACTTTCGACCATACAAAGCTTCAACCGGAGCCATTTCTATAGTGACTTGGTAGCTGTTGTTATACGAAAACTACACAAAGGAAAGCGAATCCTGCCAGCCACCGCTGAAATCCATCACTACCGCTCGCAACATATCCTCTAGAGTCTGGATAGTCCGCTCAGACTGTCCGTCTGTCTGTGGGTGATAGGCTGTGCTCATCGCCAATCTCGAACCCATTGTTGTTTGCAGACTCTTCCAAAAGCGAGAAGTGAACCTCGGATCTCTGTCAGACACTATCGAAACCGGAACTCCATGCAATCTAACCACATGGTCGATGTACAACTTCGCCATCTTTTTCATCGAACACCTCACATCATAGGGAATGAAATGGGCTGCCTTCGAAAGTCTATCAATAACAACCCAAATTGCATCGCATCCCCTACTCGATCGAGGTAGATGGGTCACAAAATCCATGGCGATGTGCTCCCAATTCCATTGGGGCACCTCCAAACTCTGCAGCAAACCACCAGGTCTCATCCTCTCAGCCTTGACCTACTGGCAATTTAGACATCTAGCAACAAAAGCAGAAATGTCGCTCTTCATACCTGCCCACCAGTAGTGAGACTTCAAGGCATGGTACATCTTTCGCTCGCCTGGATGCACAGTGTACCGGCTACAATGTGCTTCATTCATGAGGGTCTCCTTTAAATCAATCAGGTTCGGAACTACTAATCTCCCTCTGAACCTCAAACATCCATCATAAGCAACAGAGAAATCATCAGACTGACCCGACTGCGCCTTAATCCTCAATTCATGGATATAGGGGTCGGTCCTCTGCGCCTCCCTGATGTTCATCACAATCTGCGGTTCCACCTGAAGAGACGAAACAAAGAAATACTGATCACCCGGCTGGAATCGCCAACCAGAAGTACTCAACTCCTCATTAACTTTCGAAATACTCAAGGACGCCAACATCTCAGGCTGGGTCTTTCGACTTAGAGCATCTGCTACCAAGTTCACTCGCCCAGGCTGATACTGAATCTCACAGTCAAAGTCCTTAAGCAATTCCATCCAGCGTCGCTGCCTCATATTCAAATCCGACTGCGTGAAGATATATTTCAGGCTCTTGTGGTCGGTGTACACCACAAATTCTTCACCATAAAGATAATGCCGCCAAATCTTCAAGGCAAACACTATAGCAGCCAACTCCAAATCATGAACCGGGTACCTCGTCTCGTGAGGCTTCAGCTGTTGAGACGCATACGCAATCACGTACCCGTTCTGCATCAAAACACACCCTAATCCACTCAGAGAAGCGTCAGAGCACACAACAAATCCTCCGGACCCAGACGGTAGGGCCAAAACAGGAGCAGTAGTCAACTTCTCCTTCAGCGTCTGAAAACTGTACTCGCACTCATCAGTCCATACAAATCTCTTATCTTTCTGAGTCAACTGCGTCATAGGCCTGGCTATCGAAGAAAACTTCTCAATGAAACTCCTATAGTAGCCGGCCAACCCCAAGAAACTACGGATCTCTGAAACGTTCCGAGGTCTCTCCCAGTTAAGCACTGCTTCGACCTTGCTCGGATCTACCGAAATTCCTTGTGCCGAAATCACGTGACCCAAAAAGATAATCCTGTCGAGCCAAAACTCGCACTTACTGAATTTGGCATAGAGCTGCGAGTCTCTCAATCTCTGCAATACAAGTCTCAAATGCTCCTTGTGCTCTCTTTTGCTCCTCGAGTACACCAAGATGTCATCTATGAAGACGATAACGAACCGATCGATATACTCGCTGAAGACGCAATTCATCAAATCCATAAAGACAGCAGGGGCATTCGTCAATCCAAAAGGCATGACAAGAAACTCAAAATGCCCATATCGAGTCCGAAAGGCTGTCTTTGCCACATCAGCGTCTCTAATTCGCAACTGGTGATAACCAGAGCGCAAGTCAATCTTCGAGTAAACAACCGATCCCTACAGCTGATCGAACAAGTCATCAATCCTCGGCAGAGGATACTTGTTCTTCACCGTGGCCTTATTCAACTGTCTGAAGTCCACGCACATCCTCATAGTGCCATCTTTCTTTTTCACAAACAGAATCGGAGCTCCCCAAGGCGACATGCTCGGTCTGATGAAGCCTTTCTCTAAGAGATCGCTCAACTGTTCCTTCAGCTCTTTCAACTCTGCGGGCGCCAACCGGTAAGGAGCTCTAGAAATTGGGGCGGTACCAGGCACCAACTCTATACTGAAGTCGATCTCACGACGAGGAGGGAATCCAGGAATCTCATCTGGAAACACGTTGGGAAACTCTCGAACAACGGGGATGCCACGCAACTCTAATCGCTGCTCCTGGGAACTATCAAGTGCATAGATCATGAATCCTGCATTACCTAGCGATAGCAGGCTAAACATCTCCATAGCGGACACTAAGGGAATCTTCGACCTCGAATCCGTGCCGTAGAAATCCCATCTCTCACACGTATCAGGGCGAAATCTCACCACACCATGGAAGCAATCGACGGTAGCCTTATAGATAGATAACACGTCCATTCCCAAAATACAATCGAAATCTCTAATCCCCAACACAATCAAGTTGGTCACCAAAACATGCTCATCAAACCTAATCAGGCAATCTACTACTACCTCTCGGACCACAGGTTCACACCAGCAGGAGTAGACACAGAAACAACATCACACAGTGGGGAAGAACTCAACCCACGCTCAAACACAAACATCTCAGATATGAAAGAGTGTGATGCACCAGTGTCAAACAAAACTCTCGCAGGATAATCATAAATAGAGCATGTACCTCTAATCACCATGCCCGGAGTCTCCTCAGCCTGATCTCCTGTCAAGGCGTTCGCCTGCGCCTGCTGGGGAATCTGGAACGGGGGTCGGGAAGGTCCTCCAAAACGTGACGGCTCACGAGGCTGAAAACCAGATCGCTGGGACTGAGCAAAAGGCTGCTGTCGCTGAGAAGAACCACTAGAGGAACCCTGCTGCGACTGACCAGTAGACCGCCCTCCAATCAAAAGACACGCTCTAGCGAAGTGTCCCGGCTGACCACAAAGATGGCAGAGTCCTCGGACTCCTCGACACTGCAAAGTCTCATGTCTCCCTCCGCACTGACTACAAAATCCGCCTCCAGAACCGCTACCAGAACACTGCCAGAACCAGAACTCACGGACCCAGAAGAACTCGAATGGCCCTTCTTCTTGAACTGCTTCCCTCTAGGTCTAAACTGCTGGAGACTCGACTTCTGTGACCCCTGAGGAGATTGAAACGATTGTGACACCGCCTGAGTTGTCTGAGAATCACGCGCGCTCGTCTCATGCACTGGAGCCTCAGGATCCATCAAACTCTCCTCGATATCCACTGCATTCCTACACTTCTATGCAGGCATTATCTACCAGAACAGAGCTCAATTCTAACAAGAATGCTCACCCAAAAGCTCACGCTAGCAGAAGAACGCACGCACAGACTTTTCTCAAAAGCTTCGAAGTCCAGCAGCTTCGCGTTTCCACTTCCAACGCAATCCAACTTCTCAAATGGGTAGCAAACGAAAGAGCTAAGCAAGGGGAATCCAGCGCCACTAAGATCTCCAAAAACAGAGGCTGGAAGCGATGGAAATCTAGGGAAGAAATGTCTCGGTGAACAGTAGCTCGACGAGGGTTTGGAGAAGAAGATAAGAAATGGCTGATTCAAAATAATTCTAAGTGTCGATCAACACTTCTATAAATACCTCGAAGAGCCTCGCCTGCTGATTCATTAAAATCAATCAAAATGATCAGCAGAAGTCTATCAGCAGCAACCCTCTATTCCCTTCGTAAAATCAGCAGCAACGACTAAACAAAAATCGCACGAAAACGCTTCAAAACGACACCATTCTCACTTATCAAAACGACGCCGTAGGAAACGCTAGCTGACAACAGCTCTCGCAAGCAAAACAACCAAGAGCTGATAGCAGCTCTCTCTAAAACAATTCATCTCCTGGTCGCACGAAATCACTCAAAACGACGACGCATCTACTAATCCAAAACGACGCCACTTTGATTACGCAAGCATTGCTGCCAACAGCTGATCTCTAAACGCAAGGCTCAAAACGCAGCGTTTCAACTAATTCAAACGACGCCGCTTCTCAACGCTTAAGCATTTGCGCGCCTGCTGATCAGAAGTAACTATCACAGCGAAAATTACTACCAGCAGCAAGGAATACGTCACGCCTACGTCATCATATCTATCGACAGCTCTCGCGACTGATTCCACAAACCATCAGCTGATCATTAATCACAAGCGCAACTGCTGAATTCAATAGTCAACACTCCAAAATGTTGACTAACACGTGTCGCTTCCTCGCTTAATCTCACGCTAAACGCAACATCCGCCAGCAGCAACTTCAAACTTCGAAACCAAAACCAGCAGCTCTCCTTGCGTCACGCTGACGTCATCTCTGCTGATTCCAAATCCACCAGCAGGAGCTACAGTAACTTGCTGCTAACATTTTTGCTCCAAAATAGCTACGATAGAAATTCCCAAAATTCAACACGACGCTCAAAAATTCAGCAGGAACCTCAAAATCACGTGATGAATCCCAAATCAAAACAATTAATCACAAATCTAAATTCTCAATCCTCACAAACAACTACAACTACAGGGAATCTAGCATAACAGCTACTCAAACAGATGCGGCCACTCGCGCTGCATCTTTTCTTCCAGCTCCCAAGTAGCTTCTTCCCTTCCATGCTTGCTCAATTGCACCATCACCAACGGAATGGTCTTATTCCTCAATAGTTTCTATTTTCTGTCTAGGATCTGCAAGGGATATTCCAGATAGCTCAACGTTTGATCTAGCTGAACCTCGTCAGTTCTAAGAACATGAGACGGATCTGGCTCGTACTTCCTCAACATGGAAACATCAAAGCAATCATGCAGAGAAGATAATTCCGGAGGCAATAACAGCCGATACGTTAACGGGCCAATCCTATCAACGATCTCATACGGTCCGACGTAACGAGGGGCTAACTTTCCCTTGTGTCCAAAGCGCATGACACTGCGAAACGGAGAAACTTTGAGAAATACCTGATCACCAACCTGAAACTCTAGAGGTCGACGCCTCTTATTCACATAATTGGCTTGGCGATCCTGGCCAGCTTTCATCCGCTGTCGAATTAGATCAACATGATCCTTCATTTGCTGCACAAAGTCCGGGGCAGATAGCTGCTTCTCCCCCACTTCTTCCCAACATACCGACGATCTGAACTTCCTGCCGTACAAAGCCTCAAACTGCGCCACGCCAATCGTCACTTGATAGCTGTTATTGTAGGAAAATTCCACCAAAGACAACGCGTCTTTCCAGCTACCTCCAAAATCCAACACAACAGCTCGTAACATATCCTCCAACGTCTGGATAGTTCGCTCAGATTGGCCATCTGTCTGGGGGTGATACGCTGTACTCATAGCCAATCTGGTACCTAGATCTGTTTGCAAACTCTTCCAAAACCTGAAAGTAAACCTTGGATCTCGATCGAAACAGGCACACCGTGCAGTCTAACCACGAAATCAACGTATAGTCTCGCCATTTTATTCAGAGAAAAGGTCATACCGTAGGGAATGAAATGTGCAGACTTCGACAATCGGTCGATAACCACCCAAATAGCATCGTATCCTATGCTGGAACGAGGCAGATGCGTCACGAAATCCATCTCTATGTGCTCCCAATTCCATTGGGGCACTTCCAAACTCTGCAACATACCACCAGATCTCATCCTCTTGGCCTTTCCAATCTGAAAATTCAAACATCGAGCAACGAACCCAGCAACGTCGGTCTTTAGGCCAGCCCACCAGAAGTGCGGCTTCAACGCATGGTACATCTTCCGTGCACCAGGATGAACACTATGTCTGCTACAGTGCGCTTCTCGAAGGATCTCCTCCTTCAAATCAATGAGGTTAGGCACAACCAGCCAGCCACGAAATCTCAAGCAACCATCAGAAGAAACAGAATAATATTCAAGTTCTCCAGCCCTGACCATTAACTTAAACTCGTGGACTGAAGGATCAGTCCTTTGAGCTCCTCGAATACTAGAAAAAATTTGTGGCTCCACTTGGAAAGAAGAAACCACGACACAATCCTCATCCGGGTAGAATCTCCAACCAGTAGTATTAAGATGCTCCTGATCCTTAGAGATATACAACAAAGCAAGCATCTCACTAGCCTTCCTTCTTAAAGCATCGGCCACTACGTTCGACTTCCCAGGCTGATACTTGATCTCGCAATCAAAGTCCTTTAGCAGCTCCATCCAATGACGCTGTCTCATATTCAAATCGGGCTGCGAAAAAGATACTGCAAAACTTTTGTGGTCCGAGTCCACCACAAATTGCTCGCCATACAGGTAATGACGCCAGATCTTCAACGAAAAGACCACGACTGCTAGCTCCAAATCATGGACTGGATAACGAGTCTCATGCGGTTTCAACTGCCGCGAGGCATACGCAATGACTCGACCATTATGCATCAAAACACAACCCAATCCATTGAGAGAAGCGTCAGAACAAACAACGAAACCACCTGATCCGGACGGCAGAGCCAACACTGGTGCAGTAGTCAGTTTCTCCTTGAGCAATTGAAACGCATTCTCACATTGCTCAGTCCATACAAAACGCTTCTCCTTCTGTGTCAATTGAGTCATCGGCCTTGCTATGCTAGAAAATCCTTCAACGAAACGATGATATTAGCTAGCCAGACCCAAGGAACTGCGAATCTCCGACACATTCCTGGGACGCTCCCAGTTCAGAACAGCATCAACCTTACTGGGATCCACGGAAATCCCCTTGGCTGAAATAACATGACCCAAGAATACGACGCGATCCAGCCAAAACTCGCACTTGGAGAATTTAGCATACAGCTGCTGGTCTCACAACGTCTGAAGGACAATTCTCAGGTGCCCCTTATGCTCCAAAGGAGTCTTAGAATATACCAAGATGTCATCAATGAACACAATCACGAACTGATCTATGAACTCTCTAAAGATACGTTTAATCAGATTCATAAAGACTGCAGGCACGTTGTTCAACCCAAACGGCATAACCATGAACTCAAAGTGTCCGTATCTCGTACGAAAAGCAGTCTTTGCAACATCTTGATCTCTTACTCTCAGTTTATGGTACCCGGAACGCAAGTCAATCTTCGAATACACCGCAGAACCTTGCAGCTGATCAACGGGTACTTGTTCTTAACAGTCGCTTTATTTAACTGGAGGAAATCAATGCACATCCGCATTGAGCCATCCTTCTTCTTCACAAACAAAATGGGCGCTCCCCACGGCGACATGCTAGATCTGATGAAACCTTTCTCCAGCAAATCGTCCAACTGCACCTTGAGTTCTCTCAACTCCGCAGGCTCCAAACGATATGGGGCACGAGAAATCGGAGCTGTACCAGGCACCAGCTCAATGCTGAAGTCAATCACCTGCTTCGGAGGAAAACCAGGAATCTCCTCCGAAAACACATCCGGAAAATGTTGCACCACGGGAACGTCGCTAAGCTGCACACGAGAAGAAGACGACGCATCCAAAGCATAGATCATGAAGCCAGCATTCCTTAAGGACAACAGACTGAACATCTCCATCACTGAGACTAAAGGGATCTTCGATCGAGAATCCTGGCCATAGAAGTCCCACTTCTCGCCAGACAAAGGCCTAAAATGAACAATCCCATGGAAGCAATCCACGGAGGCCCTATAGTTGGACAACACGTCCATCCCAACGATACAATCGAAATCCCACAACAACAGACGGATCAAATTCGCCACCAACACATGCTCTCCAAACCGCAACACGCCATCTAACAAAACCTCCTGGGAAAACAGGCTCACACCGCCAGGGGTAGAAACAGAAACAGCATCGCGCAAAGGGATGGTACACAGACCATGCTCAATAACAAACGAATCAGAGACAAAATAATTCAATGCACCGATATCAAACAACACACGCACAGGAAAATTGGAAACAAGACAAGTACCTACGATCACCCTGCTCGGTGTCTCCTCTGCCTGCTCCCTAGTCATGACGTTGTCCTGAGCATGCTGAGGTCCAGAATAGAACGGCTGAGATGACTGCCCGAATCACGACGAACCAAGCTGTTGGAACAGCCTGAACGGAGTCTCACCAATCCTGGGCGGCTGAAACTGAGGGGAACAACCCCTAGACTGTCCTCCTCGACCCTAAGATGGGGCTGCGGATTTCTGCGATCCCACAGACCGACACACCCTAGCAAAATGCCCATACTGACCGCAAATGTTGCAAGACCCCTGCACTCCAACACACTAGGTAGAAGGATGCTTTCCACCACAAAAACCACAAAAATCAGCCCGAGAACCACTGATACTCGAGCTACCTGAACCGGACGAACCAGAACCATACTTCTTCTTGAACTGTTGACCGAGGGGTCGAAACCTCTGACGGCCAGACTACTGTGCCACATGCGGCTGCTGCTGCTGCTGGGGCTGATGGGCTGACTGGGAGGACTGCGAAGACTGCGCTCTCTGAATAGCAGGACGTCCACCCTGCGCTACCTGCTGCCTACGAGCACGACGACTCCAAAATCAGCCCGAGAACCACTGATACTCGAGCTACCTGAACCGGACGAACCAGAACCATACTTCTTCTTGAACTGTTGACCGAGGGGTCGAAACCTCTGACGGCCAGACTACTGTGCCACATGCGGCTGCTGCTGCTGCTGGGGCTGATGGGCTGACTGGGAGGACTGCGAAGACTGCGCTCTCTGAATAGCAGGACGTCCACCCTGCGCTACCTGCTGCCTACGAGCACGACGACTCCTCAAACCCTCCTCAAAATCGATAGAATTATCAACTGCTTCAGCATAAGTCTTGGGTTTGCTTGTCAGCACCATCTGATACAGTTCCTCATTCAAACCCTCTAAGAATCTGGTCCTCTTGGCCCTCTCCCGGCCAGAAATGTTAACAAAGAAGAAAACTTCCGAGCGTACTCACGGACAGACATCTAGCCCTGCTCCAGATGATCAAACTCCCGCTCACGGGCATTCACATAAGGCTCAGGAACAAACTCCTGCCTAAAAGTCTCACAAAAATTGTCCCAAGTAATCTCAACGCCAGTCTCCATCAAAGTACTAGAAGCACCTCGCCACCAGCGTTCTGCACCCTTTCGAAGCTGAAGGGTCACCAAACTCAACCAAAGCTCATTGTCATACTGGACACGATCGAATAGACCAGTGATGTTCCGAAGCCACGAATCTGCATCCTCGCTCTACTCGTCGCCATTGAAGACCTGAGGGTTCATCCTCTGAAACCTCGCTATCACAACGTCCATCCTCTCCACAGGGGTAGGCAAGTCACCAACTTCCTCCTCCTCATCGTGTCTACTACGAGTACGACAAGGAGCACTACGTCGATCCTCGTTATATCTTGCCGATTCCTCAAACTGCCCCCTACCTCTACCACAACGTCTAGGCCGCATCTACGAATACACTCAACAGGATTAGCAACACAGAACGAGAACAACATAAATATCACAACAATAAGCTACATGTAATAACATAGGTCAAGCACATGCAACACACGACACTGTGCCTAGACTCAAGTGTGATCAAAGAAAATGAGCTTATCCCAGCTTAACCTCTGATACCAAAAATGTCAGGCCTCGTGCTCACAACAGAGATAAAATACTCAAACAAAAGCGGAAGCTACTAAAAAGCGGGTAAAATTTTTGCTTTTGGCCTGACGGTTTAAAACGATATAATTTAAAATAGTACGATAATCAAAGTAATCCCAGTTTTCAACAACCAACAAAACAAAGGCTACATGCCCACAACAACCAATACAACATAACATGTATCAGACACCTGGTAACAACCACAACCGAATATAACAAGGTACAACAAAAGCACAGGGCATCCCCTGGCTAACAATACTGATACATATAAATATGCTATATGCTACTGGGATACTCTAACCACCTCCTGGGGCACCTCTAGCTGGGTCAGCTCCACGACCAGCTGGATAACCTGAACAAAAAAACATGCAAGGAAAACAACCAAGCCCCAGAGGGACATGGGGTCAAACCCCAGTACGGAGAGCAACTATAAAACAGCAGTAAACAGGAAGAATAAAATGCAGATGCTATGCATGAGACCAGGAACAACAACCGGAGGCTACAACCAAGGAAGGGAACCAAAGAACACAATGCACAGCTCAACGGAATCTGCAACAACAGTGGCCACGTGGTGTGTTCAAAGTGTGGTGATGAGCCACTCGCCTTGACACCACACCCGAATACCAGATGCATCAAACAACTCAACCTGCCGTTGCCTCGCCCATGAACTGTGGTAGTTAACCACTCGGCGCATGGTGGCTAACAAATACCAGCAGGGAGATGAGATTACGGTATTGCCGCTCGCCCTCGCATCTTGGTAAGAACAGAGCAACAACAACGAAACAATGGCTACAAAAGCTGAAATGAGATGACAATTCTTGTATGCAACATGCTGGACAACAAGCATATAACCATATGCAAAAATAACAATCACAACAGCAAGCATACAAGTCCAAAACCCACGGCCATCTCACAAAACAGCAACATCACAATGCATCTATACACGGTAGACACAACAAACATCTCACAATGTATTCCAGCCATAAAAACGCTGATTTTACAAGCTCAACCCGTACCTTCCAATCTGATTTTACCAACAAATTTCTCAAAGAAGTGTAGCAAGTCACGGCCTGCACAATTCTGCCTTCCAACAACACAGCCACAACAGCCGAAGCCTGCTAAGCACACGCATAACAGATTTCAGGAAAATGCTACTACAAACCCACGGCCAACACAAAAGCTCACGACTGGAATTATATATGTTCAAACCAATAACTAATCTCAACCATACAACTTCACAGGGGGCTAAAATAAAGCCTACGAACAATATCCCATCACAATTTCGAAAGGCTACCTGAACGCACAACTCACGGCCGAAAGACAGTAGCTTCGAGATTTCACTCCAGCCCACGACAGCCTCAAAATGTGGTATGAAATGAATGATCTTTTCGAGAGGAGTCCAACGCTACCTCGAACGTAACAAACGGTGGCCGGAATCGATGGGAATTCGCCGGAGAAGTTCACGGTGAACAGTAACCAAGGGTTAGAAACGAAGAACGAAAGTTGAGAGAATTTTGCTAAGTATGGGATCTGTTCAAAATAATCGAAGGCCAAAGCCTCTAATTTATACACACAAGAAATCTGCTTAAAACTACCATCGACAGAATCAGATTTCTCCACAAGTCAACCAACGCGTGCGCTACATTGCTCAAAAGCCTAAAACACGCACAACAGATTCCACACTAAGTGCTCGCTCAAAACCGCAAAGCGATCTGAACAATAAAACTAAACGCTGGAATCTGGAACAAAACGCGTTGAAAGCTGATCGCTAAAACGATGCTGCACGCCATGGTGAAATATGAAAGCTAACACAACGCTGGAGAAATCTGGTACCAAAAACGCTATTCTCGCAGGGCAGACTTCATGCGCAACACAAGATACGCGGAAACAGATCTCAACACAATAGCGTCCAGATCTCACTAACACGCTGCGGCAGATCTCACAAATTATCGCAACAGATTTCTCCTGTTCACGCTCACTCAACAACTCTAGCGCGCGCACAGATCTTACCTACAGTACGCAACGTCCAGATCTCACGAAACGACGGCGTTTAAACCTTGCGCAACCAACTACACGCTGCGACAAGATTTCTCAAGAAATCCGAAAAGATTTCACCTCAAAACATATTTCTCACGAAAATCAGATCTCATCAAAATTTCAGATTTCAAACTCGAAAAATCCAAAATTTACAGATTTGCTCTCAATGTGATTTTTGACCCGTAAAAAGCAAACGAAACCTTCAAAAAGAATTCCGAACACCCAGAATTCCTCAAAAACTCGATTAATCCAACAACTAATCTTTATTACTATTTCAGGTCTCACACGAGAAATCAACAACTCTAGCGCGCGCACAGATCTTACCTACAGTACGCAACGTCCAGATCTCACGAAACGACGGCGTTTAAACCTTGCGCAACCAACTACACGCTGCGACAAGATTTCTCAAGAAATCCGAAAAGATTTCACCTCAAAACATATTTCTCACGAAAATCAGATCTCATCAAAATTTCAGATTTCAAACTCGAAAAATCCAAAATTTACAGATTTGCTCTCAATGTGATTTTTGACCCGAAAAAGCAAACGAAACCTTCAAAAAGAATTCCGAACACCCAGAATTCCTCAAAAACTCGATTAATCCAACAACTAATCTTTATTACTATTTCAGGTCTCACACGAGAAATGAACAAAACAGCGAGGACAAAGCGGCACTTTGTCCGAGCTGAAAGAGCCTTTGAACTTCACTGAAGCTGAAAGAGCCGTTGAAAGCCAAAAGAAGAAAAATCCTTATGTCACGGCTAAAGATAAGATTTACAGACTAACTATAATAATCCTCCAACGGTCAAAATTCATCAAAGGATAAATATATACTGAAGATTCAAGTAAGAAAAAAGAGGTGATGCAAGGTACACAGTGAGACATATATAGCACGATCAGGTCAGAGGAGCATCATCATCAATTTCGACTATGAGACTATCATCTTTGAAGAATCACTTTCCAGTGTGTGAGGAAACAAAAATGTGAGCTGATCTGAAATATTTTAAACCTCACTTGGCATGAAGAAGTTAAACTTAGTGTGTGTAGTATTTGAACGGAGACGTTAAACATGTTCTTAGTGATGTAGTTCACACAGCCGCAAGATGATGTGTAGAGCGGAGTCTGGGAGTTCTCATAGTCGTGGCTGTTGGGATTGGGTTGTTAAAGAAACTGTAATAATCAAAGTCTTCTAGTGAAAATCTTCCAGCAATGGAAGAAAGGGAGATGTATGACATTGAGCTCCGAACTTCCATAAACAGACAAATGAGTTATTTATAGCTTTAATCATACATCGTTATTTCTGTGTGTCGCATATTAAACCATGAGATTTAAATTTTCAAAGAGTAATTTGGGTTGCTTCCACATGATTTATTATCATACCCGATCTACTTCTTGATGTTAAAAACTTTCAAGAACCAGAGCTGTTGCAGCTGATGTATTTATTCTTTCAGATTGCGTGTAGCTCTGCTCCGTGCTAATTCAGCTTAGGCGCGATCTTAATCCAATCCTATCAGGGCACCTAGTACATCCCCAAGCTGAATCCGGCTCACGTCCGAACTCAAATCAGCTTGCAGTCATGCATCATCTCCCAGAACTGCTCGCTTCTAAGATGTTTCCCCAAAATCAGATCATGCTATAAAACCAGCTCAGTGCTCATGCTAGTAGTTCAACACTGATCTAATCAGTCAAATCATGCCTAATATGATCAATACTAAATCCAATTAATCCAACTTAATTAATCTAAGCCTCACAGGTCAGGTTTAGACCCCAATTTGGTGAGAAGTGGAACTTTTATGGTAATGATTCTCGATCTAAGATCCCACTGGTTTCTGCCATGGAGATGTTCGGGCTTTTGTCACTTGAGAACCTTGATTTATGATTTATGTGTTGAAGGTGACACGGAGCCTCATTTGGAGCTTTGTGATATCCCTGTTGTTCGAGAATTCCATGATTTTTTCCTAATGACATTCCAGGATTTCCTCCGAGAAGGGAGATTGATTTCAGTATTGAGTTGATGCCAGGGGCTGCCCATATATTGAGAGCACCGTACATGTTGGAACCAGCGGAGTTGAGAGAACTCAAAGATCAGCTGATAGATATTTTGGAGAAAGGTTTTATTAGACCGAGTATCTCACCCTGGGGAGCTCCAATTATGTTCGTCAATAATAAAGATGGCTCCATTGGATGTGCATCGAAATTTTTGACAGTTAAATAAAGTTAGTGAAGAATAAGTATCCCTTTCCGAGGATTGATGACTTGTTTGATCAGATACAAGGTTCAGAAGTTTATTACAAGATCGATCTTCATTTTGGTTATCATCAGTTTAGAATTCGGGACAAGGAAATATTGATAGATTTTCGGACCACGTATGGGCACTATGAGTGCTTTGTTATGACATTCGATCTAACGAATGCTCAAGAAGATTTTATGGATTTTATGAACAGAATCTTATGGGATTTTGTTGATCGGTTTGTAATTATGTTCATTGACGATATCTTGGTCTACTCGAAGACTAAGTTGCAGCATAAAGAGCATTGGAAACTACTCCTCTAGACTCTTCGGAACTCTCGGTTGTATGCCAAGTTTTCTAAGTGTTGGGATCGAAAAAATATTTAAAATAATAGCTCGGGAGTTCAGAGGGGTGTGGGGGTGAATGAATTCCTTCAAATTTTTCGCGAAAACTTTAAAAATTATTTTACATGCCTTCTGCTTAACTCTAAGCTGAGTATCATCTCGGTGTATCTCAGCGTCATCTATTTTCTCGAGTAACAAAAGTATTTGCGGAATGAACTCGATTGAACCGTGAACAGATTATAAACTGAATGTAGTAAAAGATAAGGAACGAGAGTTTGTTTATGGAAGTTCAGAGCTTAAACTCCTACTTATCTCCTTCTTCCTTGTTCAAGAAGGATTCCACTAGAAGGATTTGATTATTACATCCCCTGCAATAACCCAATCACACCAGCCGCAACTGTGTGCACTCCTAGCACTCAACAACCAATTACAGACACATGATCTGTAACGCTATCTAAAGTCTATCAACAATAACCCAAACATCATCACATCCCCTACTCGATCGAGGCAAATGCGTCACAAAATCCATGGCGATATGCTCCCAATTCCATTGAGGCACTTCTAGACTCCGTAGCAATCCATCGGGTCTCATCCTCTCAGCTTTGACCTGTTGGCAATTCAAACAACGAGCTACAAATCCAGAGATATCATTCCTCATGACTTCCCACCAATAGTGAGACTTCAAAGCATGATACATCTTCCTCTCTCCCGGATGCTCACTGTATCGACTACAATGAGATTCATTCAAGATGGCTTCCTTCAATTCAATCAAATTCGGAACCACCAATCTACCTCAAAATCTCAAGCATCCATCAGAAGAAACAGAAAAATCCTCAGACTGAGCATTCTGAGCCTTAATCTTCAACTCATGTACATACGGATCAGTCCTCGGTGCTGCTCTAATGTGTGCTACAATCTGTGGCTCGACTTGAAAAGAATAAACCATGAAATACTGATCACTCGGCTGAAAACGGCACCCAGAAGTCCCCAAATCCTCGTGGACTTTGGATATTCTCATCGAAGTCAACATCACCTGTTGGGCCTTCCTACTCAAAGCATCGGCCACCAAATTCATTCGCCCAGGCTGATACTGAATCTCACATTCAAAATCCTTAAGCAACTCCATCCAGCGGCATTTCCTCATATTCAAATCTGACTGTGTGAAGATATATTTCAAACTCTTGTGGTCGGTGTATGATGGATCTGTGTAAACAGATCCAGATCTTAGTTATGAATTACACAAAACTTATTATTGTGTTTCTAACAAATCTACGTAGTGTGCAGATGATAGAAGGTTATATAATAGAAGTCTGATATGTTGAAGAAAGTTGGATCGCATAACGATGAAGAGATGTATTTCAACTGTTGGAGTATTTGAACAGAAGAAATCAGCTGTTGCAACAGAAGTTAGATGTTGAGCAGTTGCTAATTCAGATGTGATTCAGAAGTGACGAAGAAATGTTGATCAGACGTCAGGACAGCAATTCAGCTTTTAGAGCAATCAGCCGTTGCAAGCATTCATCAGTTGCAAGCATTCAGCCGTTATATTCAGAAGTTGTTCAACAGTGAGCTACAGTTGTTCAGCAGTGAACAGAAGTATGTTCAGCAGTAAAGACAAGCCATATCAGATGTCGATCAACAATGAACAAATGATACAAGCAGAAGCTGAATCGAAGCAGAAGCTGAATCGAAGAAAAAGCTGAATCGAAGCAGAAGCTGAATCGAAGCAGAAGCTGAATCAAAGCAGAAGCTGAATCGAATCAGAATCTGAATCAAAGTAGAAGCTGAATCAAATTAGAAGCTGAATAAGACGTGATATGAAGAGAGAGGCGAAGCAGATGACAACATATATGAAGATTAACTGGACCTTAGAAGTCAATTGCTGAGCATATTAAGATGTGAACAGAAGAGACGCAACCAGAAGCTGATCAAAGTTCAAAGCTTATTCAGAAGAAGACAAAAGCCTGCAATAGAAAGGACACAAGGACAATCCTGTCGATACTTTACAGAACATCTTTAAACGGAAAGAAAAGTGTGTCAAACGATAAGAAATTTGAACAGTAGATATAAATACAAGAAGCACTGTTGAAGATTAAAAAAAATTGATCAATTTATGATGACAGAAATAGAGATCGAGACATTGTGAAACAAAAAGGTAATATCAAAAGATAAAACAATGTTAAAATGGGAACACAAATAGAGACAAAGCAGCCGGCCATCTGCTGAGTCTTCATCAGCTCTTTAGGAGCTTTTCCCAGTTGTGTGAGATTTTATCATTATGAGAGTTATGCTTACACTGTAAATCTCACACACACATATAGATTCATTCACACCATAAAAGATGAGCGAAACAGTATATTGAATGAATCTCAAACCCAATACAAAATCAGATCCCGTCCAAGCACGAAGATGTTAAACTCTGTGTCTGTAGCCTTTCTCACAGAGGTGTAAAACAAGTGATTGGATGTACACAGCTGAGCGCTGGGGTGTGTCTGTAGCCTTTCTCACAGAGGTGTAAAACAAGTGATTGGATGTACACAGCTGAGCGCTGGGGTAGTTCTAGGAGTTCAGATTTTGGGCAGTGGGTAAGTCACAAAATCATATTGGGTCTGTACAAGGTGTAGATCAAATCTTCTAGTGGAACTTTCCCGAAGGGGAAGAAGTGGAGACGTAGGAGATTGAGCTCCGAACTTCCAGAAACAAACAGCAGTGTATTGTATTCTTTTAATTCAGTACTTCCGCATATGCATTTAATATAGAACACGGATATCAAACAGATTCCACATGCACTGTCACATTAACATCGGTTTTAAGGAATCTGTTTGCGTCGAGTATTTTTAAAATTTAGGATTCAGTTCTGGTGTTTTCCGCATGTTTTATTACATACCAGATCTGTCTCCGGTGATCTATTTTATATGTTCTAGAACCGTGCGGTATTGTAGCTCCTTAGCAGCGTAAGTTTTAATTTTATTATGGATCAGATCTCTTGGCCCTCCCTTGTGTTGTTTCGTTTATTGTGTTTAGCGTGTGATCTGATCCTCGGTCCTAACAAGTGGTATCAGAGCAGGTTGTTCTTGAATGAGCATTTATTTTAAAACGCATGTGCTATTTTTTTAAACGTTTTAAATGTTTTGAAGAGCTTAATTTATAAAGAAAAGGTGAAGAATGATTGCTGAACTTCGGTTGTGCTTTTATCGAGCTGACACGGAATGCGCGAGTTCCGTGTGGATGCCAAGATTCTATTTTGGTTGGGCTGTTTTCAGCACATGTGAAAAAACAGGAGAAATGAAAGAAAATTCCGTAGTTCAGTTGTCGTTTTTAGCCAAATCTGAATAATTTAGGTGATTCAGTAGCACATGTTCTATTTGAAACAAGTTTATTTAAGGTGCTCTGATGTTTCTTTTCAAAATCTGTTTTTGCGGAATTTCAGCTGGTTCTGCGTTTTTAAAATGATTTGAGCTTACATTATAAAAGACAGGGAGATTAATAATCTTCGAATGACAGAGCATTTTCCGAAAGAAAATGCGGTGATATTTCTTCTAACGAGCTAACACAGACTTCATAAATCTGTGTGTATGCCAAGATTTTCAGATGCAATTATGGGGCCACGTTTGGAATGAAATGGAAGAAAATCTGCTATTCGTTTATTATTTATCTTCCATCTATATATATAAGATAAAGCAGAAGCACACTATCAGCTTTTTCAAAATCATAGCATATTGTTGCATTCGGTCGTCCCCAAAATCTGTTTTTACTTTCAAAATCTGCAATACTCCTGCTGTCACAGTTTTTTTGTTGTGGTAGTGTAGGGAGAGCTTTATTTAAAATACATCAGGAAGACCAGGATTCAAATCCTTTTTGATTCCCACAAAAAGGGAGAGAACTTTTTAGATCATGCATCTATTATTTAAAGTTTTGTGTAAATCAAAAAGGTAGAGATTGTTACACAGATCCATATCTTAGTTTTGAATTATACAAAACTTATTATTGTGTTTCTAACAAATCTACGTAGTGTGCAGATGATAGCAGGTTTTATAATAGAAGTCTGATGTGTTGAAGAAAGTTGCATCTCATAACAACGAAGAGATGTATTTCAGCTGTTGGAGTATTTGAACAGAAGAAATCAGCTGTTGCAACAGAATTTAGATGTTGAGCAGTTGCTAATTCAGATGTGATTCAGAAGTGAAGAATAAATGTTGATCAGACGTCGGGACTGTGAGATCTGAATTTGTGTAAAGGATTAATTGTTGAATTAATCAAGTTTTTAGAGATTTTGTAGGTTAGATCTCTGTTGTGAAGCTTGAGTTGCCTTTTTCGGGTCGATTTCACTCCTTAGAGCAATTCTGGAAACTTTCGAAATTTTGAGATTTTCGAATTTTAGTGAAATCTAGTAACAGATCTGATGACGTCAGCATTGTATGGTTGCTTAGCGTAGATGACGTAAGCATTGCTGGCTTGAGTCTGTTGGGTGAAAAGCTGTTGGTAGATCTCATGACGTCAGCAGCGTGTGTTGTCGTCGTGTGGCTGACGTAAGCGTTGCTGCTCGAGAGATCTGTTCGATTTAGTGTGAGAGCTGTTTTGCTTGGAACGCCGTCGTTTTATGAAGTTTGATATAGCGTAGCGTGAGATCTGTTTTGAGAGATCTGATTTTAGTACGTCGTCGTTTTGGAGAGATCTGTTTGTTGAGGCATGTGTAATGTTCGAACAGACTTGATGACGTAGGAAGATCTGTTGTGTGCGCGCGATTGGTTTAGCGAGCAGCTTTGGTGACGTAAGCAGATCCGTCCGCGGTTTTGGCTTTGTGTTAGCGTATTTTCAGATTCCAGCGATTTAGGCCAGACCTCTCTTTTCTTCTAAGTGTTGCGACGTCGTTTTTGGGAATATTCGTTGTTTTAGCGATAGTTTGTGAGATCTGTTGTGTCGGTGATTCATTTAAGCAGATCTCTAGCGCCTATAATTAGAAGTGTTGGCTTCATTTTAACTCACCAGTTCCCATACTTAGAAATATTTCCCCGATTGTCGACCTCTGTTTCTTCAACCCTCGTTACTGTTCACCGTGAGCTTCTCCGGTAGATTTCCGTCGACTCCGGCCGTGGTTTTTCACGATTGAGGTAGCGTTGGACTCCTCTTGGAAAGCTCTTTCACCTCGTACCCATTTTAGAGGCTGTCTTTGACTGGAGCGAAAGCACGAAGTTGCTGTTTGTGTTCGAGCTTTTCGAAGTACAGGTAGCTTTCGATCTAGTTTAAGATCTTGGTTTAAGCTTCCTGATAAGTTAATTGGGTAGGAGTGAAGGCTAGTTTGTGCCTTTGATTTCCAGACGTGAGCTCTTGAGAAATTGGCCGTGGGTTTGGCTGTTTTCCCTGAAATCTGTGTATTGTGTTTTGGCAGATTTGTGCAGGCAGGGAGTTGCTTTGTCCTTTGAGGAATTAAGGTACGGGTTGAGCTTGTAATTTCAGCAAGGTGACAGCTTGGGTGAATTGTGAGATGGCTTTGCTGGTTATGTGTTTGCTTGCCTGTTGAGGCTGCCGATTTATGAGATGGTTGTGTGTTATGTGTTGTATACATGCTGTTGGTATTGTTGTTGCGCATATGTTGATATGCTTGTTATTGTCCAGCATGTGCATACACGGATTTGCATCTCATTCCAGTTTCATTACCATCGTTGCGTCGTTCTTGTTCTGTTTCTTACCAGGTTGCGAGGGCGAGCGGCAATACCGCACTCTCATTTTCCCTGCTGGGTCATGTTGCCCCTATGCGCCGAGTGGCTAACTACCACAGTTCATAGATGGGGTAACAGCAGCCCGAGTTGTTGATGCATCTGATATTTGGGTGTCGCCTCCCGGCGAGTGGTTAGCTACCACACTTGGAAACACACCCAGTGGCCACCTTTTGTTGCAGATTCAGTTGAGCTATGCATTGATTCTTTGACGTCCATTCTCGGTTGGAGTCATCAGTTGTTGTCCAGCATATCATGCATAGCATCTACCTTTCATTCTTGCTGCTTATTTGCTGTTTTTATAGTTGCTCTCCGTACTGGGGTTTGACCCCATGTCCCTCCGGGGCTTGGTTTGTTTCCGTGTTTGTGTATTTGCAGGAAACCCAGGTAATACAGCTGGTCGTGGTTTTAGCCCAGCTGGTGGTGCCCCGGGAGGTGGCTAGTGTGTCCCAGTCGCCTATAGCATACGTATATATATGTATCAGTTATGCCAGGGGATGCCCTGTGCTTTGTCCTTGTATCCAGTGTTTGGAGTCTGATACATGTTTTCTTTGTACTGTATGCTATTATTTGTTGGCAGGTTGCCTTATTGGTTTTAAACTGGGATCTTATTTTGAGTATCGCATTATTTTAACTTATATCGTTTTAAACCGTCGGGCCTAAAAGCGAAAATTTTACCCACTTTTTGTTAGCTTCCGCGTGTGTTTATTCGTTGTGAGCACGAGGCCTGACATTGAAACTCGTCGTAATAGTACATGGTCATATATCATAACATAATGAGACATTAACATAACATAACGTAACGTAAAAGGGCGTGTGAGTCGTATCCATTAAGTGTGAGTCATAACATTAACGATTGATCAATCATAAGAACCAACATACGTGACGATGCGGTTCACCCGACCTTACCTCGGGATCCCTCACACCTCTATGCTGCCACTTCACCATGCCGTGAACACATGGATCCATAAGCTCGTAATAACATAAACAGAGGTTCATCGGGCCCGGTATCCCGATTCCGCTCATCTTAAACTTGCCACAAATCATTTCAATCCCTCAAAAATATTTTTCTTTTCTTTCATGCCTAACGTTTCATAAAACTTTCATGATGCGTGTACATCTTAAAACATGCAATTTAAAAGGTTAAGCACATCAGTATATATTTAATTTTCTTTAAACAAATGCATAATCATATACATAAAATACTACATATATAATTAAATATATATTTTTGGGCTTCTACATTTTCTCCTATGGTCAAAGACTGGTTCAAGTGTCTGGCCGACTAATTCTAAGCCCAAAAGCCTAGACTTAAATCTTAAAATGAAACGTATCACAAAACTTGACTTGACCCATTAAACTTTAAAATTAAACTTTGAAGTCGATAATTACTCGGTCCTTTTAAAATCAGGCAATAAAATTTGACAAAATATCCACCCCCTTGACTCAAATCAGGTTTTAAAATTTTAAAACAAATATTAGGCTCATAAATAGAAAGGATTTTGACTTTAAAATCTTGACTTAAAATATTTGGCCTAATATCCATAAAATTGGACTTTAAACTTTAAAATAAAAATACCCGATCCAGAAATAAATAACTCGGACCAGACTTAAAATATTTGACCCGCCCTCGACTGACTTGCCCCGGTCTAGTTGAACCGACCCAGCTGGCCCAATCGAACCGGTCAAGCCCATGAAAACACTAGCGCCGCATGTCGACTGCACACGCGCCACCCGCGGATTCCTCCTTTCGCACGACCTGCTCCGGAGCCCCGCCGACAGGACCACCCCTAGGTCCAGCCGGTCCCTCTTAACCAAGCCACACCCCAAACCGTGAGCCACTACGCACAGTCGAACGCATGCAAGAGACAGCTCGTGCACGGCTCGATGGTGCGACTATGCGTGAACCTTGGCTCGACCAAGGTGTCTAGCCACCTTACCCTCATCCAAGGACCACCACTTGACCACCTAGACTAGAGCCCAAGCCCCATGAACCCCTCCATGACCGAAGTATCACAAGTAAAGATCGAATACACGTTAGAAATCGTGATACATGCATGTATCTCAAACAACAAATGTAGATCTAATCAATTTGCAAACAATCCATGCAACATCTTTTAAAGACAACATATTATGATTTAAATGGTGAGCAAAATGGAGATTTGAACATGCCTTTTTGAAGAACTATGAAGAATCCGCGTTACCGGAACGGAGGACTCGAGGTGGGACTATCAAACCTTCAAAAATCACCAAGAATTCGATGGAGTGCTTGCCAAGGGGTGGGGGACGGCTAGAGGGGATGAAAGGGAGGCTAGGCTTTCAAAACTTAGGTTTAGGGAAAATAAGATGTGTTCCAAAAGACCCCTCCAAGGATAATTTAAGTTACGAAAATAAAGGATTTTTACCTTACTTACTCCCATTATTTAAAATATTGGTTAAAACTCACAAATTCAACCTTGAACTCCTAATTTTCGTAATAAAAAATCTCCTAATTTTTAAAATATAGAAGCTCATTAAAATAGCCCGTGTAGGTGAAAAATGGGTTCCCCTTGGCAAATATACATAAAATCCATATTTTCAGAACTTGTTGCTTAAATTATTAATTTTAGCTCTTAAAAATATGAGGGCTTAGGAATTTTAAATAAACTTACACCTCGGTCGTCCCAAGTCTTGTCCATGCATCCGGAACTCAATGGTGCTAAAAAATGTCATGCACATCTTAAAACGTAAAATAACACTTAATCACATAAAATGACACATAATTTTCCTAAAAACAATTTTCCCCCTAGCCATGCACTCATTCTCACGTAATCAGGATTTCTGGGCGTTACAACTCTCCCCCCTTATAGAAATTTCATCCCTGAAATTAGGTTACGTATCGAAAAGCTCTGGGTAGCGCGTCTGCATATCAGCTGCGGTCTTCCATGTAGCCTCATCCTCTGAGTGATTCTGCCACCGGACCTTGACTATCGGAATACTCCACGCTCTAAGTCTTCACTCCTCTCAAGCCAAGATTTGAACTGGTCACTACTCAAAATATAGATCTGGTGCTAACTGGAGCGGCTCAAAGTCCGACACATGCGATGGATTCGGGACGTATTGGGTGGTAGTGCTACCAGATACGCCAACGTACCAACCCTCTCCAGTATCTCAAATGGCCCAATGTATGTGAGACCTGAATCTGTTAAGTAAGATTAATTGTGGAAATTAATCGGTTGATTTGAGATTTTTGTGGTTTAGAATCTCTGTTGGTGTTTTAGTGGCATTTTCGGGTCGATTTCATTCCTTAGAACGATTCTAGTAATTTTCGTATTTTGAGTATGGGTGCCTGAGCTGGTGACAGTTTACTGACGACACGTTGTGTGTGGGCATCAAAGGCGCTGACGTAAGCCTTGCTGTTATCAGTCGCTGGTTGAATTAGCGTGTTTTTGTATCGGGAAAGATACGATGTCGTTGTGAGTTTTATACCTGCTGATAACAGATATGTCGACGTAAGCATTATTGTTGAGCGTTGTGAGGATGACGTAGACTTTACTGTCGTCAGTCGATGGGTGATATTAGCGTAACGTTGTGCGAGAGCTGGCGAAAGCAACGCTTACGTGGATTTCAGCAGTAGTGCGCTATAGGATTTCAAAACGGTGACGTTTTGGGAAGCAACGGTTGATTTATATCTGTCAGCAGATAGTTCCTGTAGCGGGTATAAGACGTCGTCGTTTGGATTAGTAGAGGCGACGTCGTTTTGAGGATTCAGTCGTGGTTTGTTATCGCATTTGGTTATAGCGCCCAGCTGCTGGAAGATAGGATGACGTATCCTATGCGACGCCGTTTCATTTAGTTGAAACGCTACGTTTTAGTGTTGTGCTGGTATCAGTTGTGAACAGTGTTGTGCGTTGTTTCTTTCATGCGACTGGATGTTCAGCTGTTGGCAGAAAGGATTACGTCACTTATGCGAAGTCGTTTGGGTTAGTCGCTGCGACGCCGTTTTGATTTGCATTAGAGGGCCTTGGTTATCGTTGCTGCTGGCAGCAGCAGGTTGTTGGTTGAAGAGAATGCGTCAACTGATTTTGTCGGTGGAAATGCGCTCCTGCTGATAGCAGCAGTTAAGAGTTTTATAAATAGCAAGACTTGGTCTTCGTGTGGATTATTAGTTCCCATACTTAGAAATATTTCCCCGATTGTCGACCTCTATTTCTCAAACCCTCGTTACTGTTCACCGTGAGCTATTCCGGTGAATTCCCGGCGTTTCCGATGGTTGTTTTGCTCGTGTGAGGTAGCGTTGGACTCCTCTCAAGAAGCTCTATCATTCTTCACCAGTTTTAGAAGCTGTAATTGGCTAGTTGAGGAACGCGAATTTGCTGCCGTTCGAGTGTTGCGTCGACCGGGTAGAACTACGTTCTAGTTTTCGGCTTTTACCAGAGTCTTCGGGATTCCTTGCAGTGCTAATTATAGCTCAGAAGCGTGGGATTTGAGGTACGGGTTGAGCTTGTAAATTACAGCAAGGTGACGGCATGAATGATTTGTGAGATGGATTTGCTGGCTAGTATGTTTATCTGCCTGTTGAGGCTGCTGATTTATGAGATGGCTGTGTTTAAGTGTTATGTACTTGCTGATGTTGCTACTGCTTTCACATATGTTGATATGCTTGTTATTCCAGCATGTGCATACACGCATTTGCATATCATTCCAGCTTTATTGCCATTGTTTCGTTGTTGTACTTGCTCTGTTTCTTACCAGGATGCGAGGGCGAGCGGCGATACCGCACTCTCATCTCCCTGCTGAGTTATTATGCACCGAGTGGCTAACTACCACAGTTCATAGGTTGGGCAACAGCAGGTCGAGTTGTTTGATGCATCTGGTATTCGGGTGTTGTGTCCCGGCGAGTGGCTAGCTACCACACTTGGAACACACCCAGTGGCCACA
>KV019604.1:232989-245116 GCA_001598015.1 Dorcoceras hygrometricum | reverse complement strand
ACACTGACAAACAAAAAGATAATATCAGAAGATAAAACAGTGTTAAAATGGGAACAAAAACAGAGACAAAGCAGCCGGCCATCTGCCGAGTCTTCATCAGCTCTTTAGGAGCATTTCCCAGTTGTGTGAGATTTTATTTTATACGAGAGCTGTGCTTCACTGTAAATCACACACACATAGAGATTCATTCACATTTATGAGGGTTGAGCAAAACAGTATAGTGAATGAATATCAAACCCAATACAAAACCAGATCCCGTCCAAGCACGAAGACGTTAAACTCTTTGTCTGTAACCTTTCTCACAGAGGCGTAAAACAAGTGATTGGATGTACACAGCCGAGGGCTGGTGTAGAGTCTAGGAGTTTAGATTTTGGGCAGTGGGTAAGTCCCAAAATCTGATTGGGTCTCTACAAGGTGTATATAAAATCTTCTAGTGGAACCTTCCTGAAGCGGAAGAAGGGGAGACGTAGGAGATTGAGCTCCGAACTTCCAGAAACAAACAACAGCGTATTGTATTCTTTTAATTCAGTACTTCCGCATATGCATTTAATTTAGAACACGCATAGCAAACAGATTCCACATGCACTGTCACATTAACATTGGTTTTAAGGAATTTGTTTGCGTCGAGTAGTTTTAAAATTTAGGATTCAGTTCTGGTGTTTTCCGCATGTTTTATTACATACCAGATCTGTCTCTGGTGCTCTATTTTATATGTTCAAGAACTGTGAGCTATTGTAGCTCCTTAGCAGCGTAAGTTTTAATTTTATTATGGATCAGATCTCTCGGCCCTCCCTTGTGTTGCTTCGTTTATTGTGTTTAGCATGAGATCTGATCCTTCGGTCTTAACAAGTGGTATCAGAGCAGGTTGTTCTTGAACGAGTATTTATTTTAAAACGCATGGCTATTTTTTTTAAACGTTTTAAATGTTTTGAAGAGCTTACTCTATAAATAAAAGGTGAAGAATGATTGCTGAACTTCGGTTGTGCTTTTGTCGAGCTGACACGGAATGCGCGAGATCCATGTGGATGCCAAGATTCTGTTTTTGTTGGGCTGTTTTCAGCACATGTGACAAAACAGTCGAAATGAAAGAAAATTCGGTAGTTCAGTTGTCGTTTTAAGCCAAATCTTAATAATTTAGGTGATTCAGTAGCACGTGTTCTATTTGAAACAAGTTTATTAAGGAGCTCTGATATTTCTTTTCAAAATCTTTTTTTGCGGAATTTCAGCTGGTGCTGCGTTTTTAAAATTATTTGAGCTTACATTATAAAAGACAGGGAGATTAATAATCTTTGAATGACAGAGCATTTTCCGAAAGAAAATACGGTGATATTTCTTCTAACGAGCTGACACAGACTTCATAAATCTGTGTGTATGCCAAGATTTTCAGATGCAGTTATGGGGCCACGTTTGGAATGAAATGGAAGAAAATCTGCTATTCGTTTATTATTTATCTTCCATCTATATATAAAAGCTAAAGCAGAAGCACACAATCAGCTCTTTCAAAATCATACCATATTGTTGCATTTGGTCGTCCCCAAAATTTGTTTTTACTTCAAATCTGCAATACTCCTGCTGTAACAGTTCAGGGACAGCAATTCATATGTTAGAGCAATCAGCCGTTGCAAGCTTTCATCAGTTGCAAGCATTCAGCCGTTATATTCAAAAGTTGTTCAGCAGTGAGCTATAGTTGTTCAGCAGGCAACATAAGTATGTACAGCAGTAAAGACAAGCTGAATCGAAGCAGAAGCTGAATCGAAGCAGAAGATGAATCAAAGCAGAAGCTGAATAAGACGTGATATGAAGAGAGAGGCGAAGCAGTTGACAACATATATGAAGACTAACTGGAACTTAGAAGTTAACTGTTGAGCATATTAAGATGTGAACAGAAGAGACGCAAGCAGAAGCTGATCAAAGTTCAAAGTTTATTCAAAAGAAGACAAAAGCCTGCAAAATAAAGGACACAAGGACAATCCTGTCGATACTTTACAGAACATCTTTCAACGGGACGAAAAGTGTGTCAAACGGGAAGAAATTTGAACATTAGATATAAATACAAGAAGCACTGTTGAATATTAAAATAAAATCGATAAATTAATGATGGCAGAAATAGAGATCGAGACACTGTGAAACAAAAAGGTAATATCAGAAGATAAAACAGTGTTAAAATGGGAACAAAAATAGAGACAAAGCAGCCGGCCATCTGCTGAGTCTTCATCAGCTCTTTAGGAGCTTTTCCTAGTTGTGTGAGATTTTATCATTATGAGAGTTATGCTTACACGGTAAATCTCACACACACAGAGATTCATTAACACCATAAAAGATGAGCGAAACAGTATAGTGAATGAATCTCAAACCCAACAAAATCAGATCTCGTCCAAGAACGAAGACGTTAAACTCTGTGTCTGTAGCCTTTCTCACAGAGGTGTAAAACAAGTGATTGGATGTACACAGCTGACCGCTGGTGTAGTTGAAGGAGTTCATATTTTGGGCATTAAGTCCAAAAATATGATTGGGTCTGTACAAGGTGTAGATCAAATCTTCTAGTAGAACCTTCCTGAAGCGGAAGAAGGGGAGACGTAGGAGATTGAGCTCCGAACTTCCAGAAACAAACAACAGCGTATTGTATTCTTTTAATTCAGTACTTCCGCATATGCATTTAATTTAGAACACGCATAGCAAACAGATTCCACATGCACTGTCACATTAACATTGGTTTTAAGGAATTTGTTTGCGTCGAGTAGTTTTAAAATTTAGGATTCAGTTCTGGTGTTTTCCGCATGTTTTATTACATACCAGATCTGTCTCTGGTGCTCTATTTTATATGTTCAAGAACTGTGAGCTATTGTAGCTCCTTAGCAGCGTAAGTTTTAATTTTATTATGGATCAGATCTCTCGGCCCTCCCTTGTGTTGCTTCGTTTATTGTGTTTAGCATGAGATCTGATCCTTCGGTCTTAACAAGTGGTATCAGAGCAGGTTGTTCTTGAACGAGTATTTATTTTAAAACGCATGGCTATTTTTTTTAAACGTTTTAAATGTTTTGAAGAGCTTACTCTATAAATAAAAGGTGAAGAATGATTGCTTTTTGCGGAATTTCAGCTGGTGCTGCGTTTTTAAAATTATTTGAGCTTACATTATAAAAGACAGGGAGATTAATAATCTTTGAATGACAGAGCATTTTCCGAAAGAAAATACGGTGATATTTCTTCTAACGAGCTGACACAGACTTCATAAATCTGTGTGTATGCCAAGATTTTCAGATGCAGTTATGGGGCCACGTTTGGAATGAAATGGAAGAAAATCTGCTATTCGTTTATTATTTATCTTCCATCTATATATAAAAGCTAAAGCAGAAGCACACAATCAGCTCTTTCAAAATCATACCATATTGTTGCATTTGGTCGTCCCCAAAATTTGTTTTTACTTCAAATCTGCAATACTCCTGCTGTAACAGTTTTTTTGTTGTGGTAGTGTAGGGAGAGCTTTATTTTAAATACATCGGGAAGACCGGGATTCAAATCCTTTTTGATTCCCACAAAAAGGGAGAGAATTTGTTAGATCATGCATCTATTATTTAAAGTTTTGTATAAATCAAAAAGGGAGAGATTTATGGATCTGTGTAATCAGATCCAGATCTTAGTTTTGAATTACACAAAACTTATTATTGAGTTTCTAACAAATCTACGTAGTGTGCAGATGATAGCAGGTTTTATAATAGAAGTCTGATGTGTTGAAGAAAGTTGCATCGCATAACGACGAAGAGATGTATTTCAGCTGTTGGAGTATTTGAACAGAATAAATCAGCTGTTTCAACAGAAGTTAGATGTTGAGCAGTTGCTAATTCAGATGTGATTCAAAAGTGAAGAAGAAATATTGATCAGACGTCGGGACAGAAATTCATCTGTTAGAGCAATCAGCCGTTGCAAGCATTCATCAGTTGCAAGCATTCAGCCGTTACATTCAGAAGTTGTTCAGCAGTGAGCTACAGTTTTTCAGCAATAAAGACAAGCCATATCATATGTCGATCAGCAATGAACAAAAGATAAAAGCAGAAGCTGAATCGAAGCAGAAGCTGAATCAAAGCAGAAGCTGAATAAGACGTGATATGAAGAGAGAGGAGAAGCAGTTGACAACATATATGAAGACTAACTGGAACTTATAAGTCAAATGCTGAGCATATTAATATGTGAACAGAAGAGACGCAGGCAGAAGCGATCAAAGTTCAAAGCTTATTCAGAAGAAGACAAAAGCCTGCAAAAGAAAGGACACAAGGACAATCCTGTCGGTACTTTACAGAACATCTTTCAACGGGAAGAAAAGTGTGTCAAACGGGAAGAAATTTGAACCGTAGATATAAACACAAGAAGCACTGTTGAAGATTAAAAAAAAATTGATCAATTAATGATGGCAGAAATAGAGATCAAGACACTGTGAAACAAAAAGGTAATATCAGAAGATAAAACAGTGTTAAAATGGGAACAAAAATATAGACAAAGCAGCTGGCCATCTGCTGAGTCTTCATCAGCTCTTTAGGAGATTTTCCCAGTTGTGTGAGATTTTATCATTATGAGAGTTATGCTTACACTGTAAATCTCACACACAAATAGAGAATCATTCACACCATAAAAGATGAGCAAAACAGTATAGTGAATGAATCTCAAACCCAATACATAATCAGATCCCGTCCAAGCACAAAGGCGTTAAACTCTGTGTCTGTAGCCTTTCTCACAGAGGTGTAAAACAAGTGATTGGATGTACGCAGCTGAGCGCTGGTGTAGTTCTAGGAGTTCAGATTTTGGGCAGTGGGTAAGTCCCAAAATCTGATTGGGTATGTACAAGGTGTAGATCAAATCTTCTAGTGGAACCTTCCCGAAGCGGAAGAAGGGGAGACCTAGGAGATTGAGCTTCGAACTTCCAGAAACAAACAGCAGTGTATTGTATTTTTTTAATTCAGTACTTCCGCATATGCATTTAATTTAGCACACGCATAGCAAATAGATTCCACATGCACTGTCACATTAACATCGGTTTTAAGGAATCTTTTTGCGTCTAGTAGTTTTAAAATTTAGGATTCAGTTCTGGTGTTTTCCGCATGTTTTATTACATACTAGATCTGTCTCCGGTGCTCTATTTTACATGTTCAAGAACCGTGAGCTATTGTAGCTCCTTAGCAGCGTAAGTTTTGATTTTATTATGGATCAGATCTCTCGGCCCTCCCTTGTGTTGTTTCGTTTATTGTGTTTAGCGTGAGATTTGATCATTCGGTCCTCACAAGTGGTATCAGATCAGGTTGTTCTTGAACGAGCATTTATTTTAAAACTCATGTGCTATTTTTTTAAAACGTTTTAAATATTTTGAAGAGCTTACTTTATATAGAAAAGGTGAAGAATTATTGCTGAACTTCGGTTGTGCTTTTGTCGAGCTGGCACGGAATGCGCGAGTTCTGTGTGGATGCCAAGATTCTGTTTTGGTTGGTCTGTTTTCAGTACATGCGACAAAACAGGAGAATGAAAGAAAATTCGATAGTTCAGTTGTGTTTTTTAGCCAAATCTGAATAATTTAGGTGATTCAGTAGCACGTGTTCTATTTGAAACAAGTTTATTTATGGCGCTCTGATGTTTCTTTTCAAAATCTGTTTTTGCGGAAATTCAGCTGGTGCTGCGTTTTTAAAATGATTTGAGCTTACATTATAAAAGACAGGGAGAGTAAAAATATTCGAATGACAGGGCATTTTCCAAAAGAAAAAGCGGTGATATTTCTTCTGACGACCTGACACAGACATCATAAATCTGTGTGTATGCCAAGATTTTCAGATGCAGTTATGGGGCCACGTTTGGAATGAAATGGAAGAAAATCTGCTATTCGTTTATTATTTATCTTCCATCTATATATATACGCTAAAGAAAAACCACACTATCAGCTCTTTCAAAATCATAGCATATTGTTGCATTCGGTCGTCCACAAATCTGTTTTTACTTTCAAAATCTGCAATACTCCTGCTGTCACGGTTTTTTTGTTCTGGTAGTGTAGGGAGAGCTTTATTTTAAATACATCGGGAAGACCAAGATTCAAATCCTTTTTTATTCCCACAAAAAGGGAGAGAATTTGTTAGATCATGCATCTATTATTTAAAGTTTTGTGAAAATCAAAAAGGGAGAGATTGATGGATCTGTGTAAACAGATCCAGATCTTATTTTTGATTTACACAAATCTTATTATTGTGTTTCTAACAAATCTACGTAGTGTGCAGATGATTGCAGGTTTTATAATAGAAGTCTGATGTGTTGAAGAAAGTTGCATCGCATACGAAGAGATGTATGTCAGCTGTTGGAGTATTTGTACAGAAGAAATCAGCTGTTGCAACATAAGTTAGATGTTGAGCAGTTGCTAATTCAGATGTGATTCAGAAGTGAAGAAGAAATGTTGATCAGATGTTGGGACAGCAATTCAGCTGTTAGAGCAATCAGCCGTTGCAAGAATTCATCAGTTGAAAGCATTCAGCCGTTATATTCAGAAGTTGTTCAGCAGTGTGCTACAGTTGTTCAGCAGTGAACAGAAGAATGTTCAGCAGTAAAGACAAGCCATATCAGATGTCGATCAGCAATGAACAAAAGATACAAGCATAAGATGAATCGAAGCAGAAGCTGAATCGAAGCAGAAGCTGAATCAAAGCAGAAGCTGAATCAAAGCAGAAGCTGAATCAAAGCAGACGCTGAATAAGACGTGATATGAAGAGAGAGGCGAAGCAGTTGACAACATATATGAAGATTAACTGGAACTTAGAAGTCAACTGCTGAGCATATTAAGATGTGAACAGAAGAGACGCAAGCAGAAGCTGATCAAAGTTCAAAGCTTATTCAGAAGAAGACAAAAGCCTGCAAAAGAAAGGACACAAGGACAATCCTGTCGGTACTTTACAGAACATCTTTCAACGGGAAGAAAAGTGTGTCAAACGGGAAGAAATTTGAACATTAGATATAAATACAAGAACTATTGAAAATTTAAAAAAAATCGATCAATTAATGATGGCAGAAATAGAGATCGAGACACTGTGAAACAAAAAGGTAATATCAAAAGATAAAACAGTGTTAAAATGGGAACAAAAATATGGACAAAGCAGCCGGCCATCTGCTGAGTCTTCATCAGCTCTTTAGGAGCTTTTCCCAGTCGTGTGAGATTTTATCATTATGAGAGTTATGCTTATACTGTAAATCTCACACACACATAGAGATTCATTCACACCATAAAAGATGAGCGAAACAGTATAGTGAATGAATCTCAAACCCAATACAAAATCAGATCTCATCAAAGCACGAAGACGTTAAACTCTGTGTCTGTAGCCTTTCTCACAGAGGTGTAAAACAAGCGATTGGATGTACACAGCTGAGCGCTGGTGTAGTTCTAGGAGTTCAGATTTTGGGCAGTGGGTAAGTCCCAAAATCTGATTGGGTCTGTACAAGGTGTAGATCAAATCTTCTAGTGGAACCTTCCCGAAGCGGAAGAAGGGGAGACGTAGGAGATTGAGCTCCGAACTTCCCGAAACAAATATCAGTGTATTGTATTCTTTTAATTCAGTACTTCCGCATATGCATTTAATTTAGCACACGCATAGCAAACAGATTCCACATGAACTGTCACATTAACATCGGTTTTAAGGAATCTGTTTGCGTCGAGTAGTTTTAAAATTTAGGATTCTGTTATGGTGTTTCCGCATGTTTTATTACATACTAGATCTGTCTCCGGTGCTCTATTTTATATGTTCAAGAACCGGGAGCTATTGTAGCTCCTTAGAGGTAGGGGGCAGTTTGAGAAGTCAGCAGGACAGAATGAGGATAGGCGTAGTGCTCGCAGTCCTACTCGTGTTAGCGAAGAGGAAGAAGCTGAGGTTGCGGAACCTCCTGTGGAGAGGATGGATGTCGTGATAGCGCGATTTCAGCGGATGAACCCTCCAGTCTTTAACGGTGACGAGTCCAGTGAGGATGCAGACTCGTGGCTCCGAAACATTATCGGTCTTTTCGATCGGGTGCAGTATGATGATGATCTTCGACTGAGTTTGGTGACCCTCTGGATCAGGAAGGCGGCGAAGCGTTGGTGGTGAAGCGCTTCGAGTACCTTGTTGGAGACCGGTGTTGGGATCTCTTGGGGCAGTTTTTGCGAGACCTTCTGGCAGAAGTATGTGCCCGAGTCCTATGTGAAAGCCCGGGAGCGGGTGCTCGACCATTTGGAGCAGGGCTCCATGACTGTTAGGGAGTATGCTCGGCAGTTCTCTTCTTTGTTGGCGTACGTTCCCGATGTTTCTGGCCGGGAGAGGGCCAAGAAAATTGATTTCTTGAGGGCTTGAATGAAGAGTTGTATCAGATGGTGTTGACCATAAGCCCAAGAGTTATGCTGAGGCCGTGGATGCTGATATTGACATTGAGGAGGGCTTGCGTAGTCGTCGTGCTCGGAATGAAGAGTTGTATCAGATGGTGTTGACCAATAAGCCCAAGAGTTATGCTGAGGCCGTGGATGCTGATATTGACATTGAGGAGGGCTTGCGTAGTCGTCGTGCTCGTAGGCAGCAGGCAGCGCCGGGTGGTCGTCCTGCTATTCAGGGAGCGCAGTCTTCTCAGTCCTCCGAGTCCGCCTATCAGCCCCAGCAGCAGCAGCCACAGGTGGCACAGCAGTCTGGCCATCAGAGGTTCCGTCCCCACGGTCAGCAGTTCAAGAAGAAGTCTGGTTCTGGCTCTTCTGGTTCAGGCAACTTGAGTAGCAGTGGTTCTCGAGCTGAGTTTTGCGGGTTTTGCGGTGGAAAGCATCCGTCTATGCAGTGTGTTGGTGTGCAGGGCTCCTGCAACCTTTGTGGTCAGTACGGGCATTTTGCCAGAGTGTGTCCGTCAGCTGGATCACAGCAGACCGCGGTCCAGCCTCAGGGTCATGGAGGTCAATCTAGGGGTCGTTCCCCTCAGTTTTAGCAGCCTCGGTTGGGTGAGACTCAGTTCATGCCTTTCCAGCAGCCTGGTTCTTCGCGTTTTGGGCAGTCATCTCAGCCTTTCTACTATGGACCCCAGCATGCTCAGGTTAACGACATCACTAGGGAGCAGGCCGAGGAGACGCCGAGTCGGGTGATCGCAGGTAGTTGCCTTGTTTTCGATTTTCCTGCGCGTGTGTTGTTTGACACCGGTGCATCGCATTCTTTTGTTTCTGATTCATTTGTTGTTGAGCATGGTGTGTGTACCATTCCTATGCGCGATGCAGTTTCTGTTTCTACCCCTGTGGTGTGATCCTGTTCTCCCATGAGATTTTGTTGGATGGCGTGTTGCGGTTTGGTGAGCATGTGCTGTTAGCGAACTTGATCCGTTTGATGCTGTGGCATTTCGATTGCATAGTTGGGATGGACGTGTTGTCCAAGTATAGGGCCTCTGTGGACTGTTTCCATGGGATTGTGCGCTTTAGGCCTATATCTGGTGAGAAGTGGGACTTCTACGGCCAGGATTCTCGATCGAAGATCCCGTTGGTCTCAGCTATGGAGATGTTCAGCTTGTTGTCCTTAGGAAATGCTGGTTTCCTGATTTACGCTTTGGATGCGTCTTCTTCTTCCCCTGTGCAGCTTAGTGACGTTCCCGTGGCGCGGCATTTTCTCGACGTCTTTCCGGAGGAGATTCCTGGTTTTCCTCCGAGGAGGGAGATTGACTTCAACATATAGTTGGTGCCTGGCACAGCTCTGATTTCTCGTGCCCCATATCGTCTGGCGCCTGTGTAGTTGAGAGAACTCAAGGTGAAGTTAGATGATTTGCTGGAGAAAGGTTTTATCCGACCTAGTATGTCGCCGTGGGGAGCGCCCATTTTGTTTGTGAAGAAGAAGGATGGCTCAACGCGGATGTGCATTGATTTTCACCAGCTGAACAAAGCCACTGTCAAGAACAAGTACCCGTTGCCGAGAATCGACGATCTGTTTGATCAACTGCAAGGTTCTGCGGTGTACTCAAAGATTGATCTTCGTTCAGGGTACCATCAGCTGAGGGTGAGAGATCAGGATGTTGCAAAGACCACGTTTCGTACAAGGTACGGACATTTCGAGTTTCTAGTGATGCCGTTTGGTTTGACCAACGCGCCTGCAGTCTTCATGGATCTGATGAACCGGGTTTTTAAAGAGTTCATAGACCAGTTTGTGATTGTTTTCAATGACGACATCTTGGTGTACTTGAAGACTCCGAGGGAGCACAAGGAGCACTTGGGAATTGTCCTGCAGAGGTTGAGAGAACAGTAGTTTTATGCTAAATTCTCCAAGTGCGAGTTTTGGTTGGATCGTGTTGTATTTCAGGATCATGTCATTTCCGCGGATGGCATTTCTGTGGATCCCAGTAAGGTTGATGTTGTTCTGAACTGGGAGCGTCCCAGGAATGTGTCTGAGATTCGCAGTTTCTTGGGTCTGGCTGGCTATTATCGTCGTTTCATCGAAGGTTTCTCTAGTATAGCAAAGCCGATGACTCAACTGACTCAGAAGGACAAGAGGTTTGTATGGACTGAGCAGTGCGAGAATGCCTTTCAACTGCTCCAGGAAAAGTTGACTACTGCACCTGTGTTAGCTCTGTCGTCCGGTTCAGGTGGTTTCGTTGTTTGTTCTGACACTTCGCTCAAAGGATTGGGCTGTGTTTTTATGCATAATGGTCGAGTCATTGCGTATGCCTTGCGGCAGTTGAAACTTCACGAGACTCGCTATCCAGTCCATGATTTGGAGCTTGCAGCGGTGGTTTTTGCGCTGAAGATCTGGCGTCACTACCTGTATGGCGAGCAGTTTGTGGTGTACTCGGACCACAAGAGTTTGCAGTATCTGTTTTCGCATCCTGACTGAACATGAGACAACGTCGTTGGATGGAGCTGCTAAAGGACTTTGATTGCAAAATCAAGTACCAGCCTGGGAAGTCGAACGTAGTGGCAGATGCTTTGAGCAGGAAGGCTAGTGAGATGCTTGCGTCGTTGTACATCTCTAAGGATCAGGAGCATCTTAACACTACGGGTTGGAGATTCTACCCGGCTGAGGATTGTGTTGTGATTTATTCGTTTCAAGTGGAGCCACAGATTGTTTCGACTATTCGAGCAGCTCAAAGGACTGATCCTTCCATCCACGAATTGAAGTTGAAGGTCAGGGCTGGCGAACTTGAGGACTATTCTGTCTCTTTCGATGGTTGTTTGCGTTTCCGGGGCAGGTTGGTTGTGCCCAACTTGATTGATTTGAAGGAGGATATCCTTCGAGAAGCGCACTGTAGCAGACATAGTGTTCATCCTGGTGCACGGAAGATGTACCATGCATGGAAGCCACACTTTTGGTGGGTTGGCCGGAAGAGTGACGTTGCTGGTTTTGTTGCTCGTTGTTTGAATTGACATATGGTTAAGGCCGAAAGGATGAGACCTGGTGGTCTGTTGCAGACTTTGGAAGTGCCACAATGGAATTGGGAGCACATTGCTATGGATTTTATGACGCATCTGCCTCGTTCCAGCAGAGGATGCGATGCTATTTGGGTGGTTATAGACCGACTGTCGAATTCTGCACATGTTTGAATTGACATATGGTTAAGGCCGAAAGGATGAGACCTGGTGGTCTGTTGCAGACTTTGGAAGTGCCACAATGGAATTGGGAGCACATTGCTATGGATTTTATGACGCATCTGCCTCGTTCCAGCAGAGGATGCGATGCTATTTGGGTGGTTATAGACCGACTGTCGAATTCTGCACATTTTATTCCCTATGGGATGACCTTGTCGTTGAAGAAGATGGAGAAGCTGTACGTTGATTTTGTTGTTAGACTGCACAGTGTGCCTGTTTCGATCGTCTCAGACCGAGATCCGAGGTTTACTTCCAGGTTTTGGAAGATTTTGCAAACAGCTTTGGGCACCAGATTGGCTATGAGCACAGCGTATCACCCCCAGACAGATGGCCAATCTGAGAGAACTATCCAGACGTTGGAGGATATGTTACGAGCTGTTGTGTTGGATTTCGTAGGTAGCTGGCAAGACGCATTGTCTGTAGTGGAGTTTTCCTACAATAACAGCTATCAGGTAACGATTGGTATGACGCCGTTCGAGGCTTTGTACGGAAGGAAGTGCAGATCGCCAGTATGTTGGGAAGAAGTGGGGGAGAAGCAGCTTT
>KV019604.1:212880-230923 GCA_001598015.1 Dorcoceras hygrometricum | reverse complement strand
CATACCAATCGTTACCTGATAGCTGTTATTATAGGAAAACTCTACTAAAGACAACGCGTCTTGCCAGGTACCTTCGAAATCCAACACAACAGCTCGCAACATATCCTCCAACGTCTGGATAGTTCTCTCAGATTGGCCATCTGTCTGGGGGTGATATGCGGTGCTCATCGCCAATCTGGTACCCAAAGCTGTTTGCAAACTCTTCCAAAACCTGGAAGTAAACCGCGGATCTCGGTCGGAAATAATCGAAACAGGCACACCGTGAAGTCTAACCATAAAATCAACGTACAGCTTCGCCATTTTCTTCAACGAGAAGGTTATCCCATAGGGAATAAAATGTGAAGACTTGGACTGTCGGTGTATCACCACCCATATAGCATCGCATCCTCTGCTAGAACGAGGCAGATGCGTCACGAAATCCATAGCAATGTGCTCCCAATTCCATTGGGCAACTTCCAAACTCTGCAACAAACCACCAGATCTCATCCTTTCGGCCTTAATTATCTGACAGTTCAAACAACGAGCGACAAAATCAGCCACGTCAATCTTCAGGCCAGCCCACCAGAAGTGCGGCTTCAACGCATGGTACATCTTCCGTGCACCAGGATGAACACTATGTCTGCTACAGTGCGCTTCCCGAAGGATCTCCTCCTTCAAATCAATCAAATTGGGCACAACCAACCTGCCCCGGAAATGCAAACAACCATCGGAAGAGACAGAATAGTCGAAACAGTCTGTGGCTCCACTTGGAAAGAAGAAACCACAACACAATCCTCAGCTGGGTAGAATCACCAACCCGTAGTGTTAAGATGCTCCTGATCCTTAGAGATGTACAACAACGCAAGCATCTCACTAGCCTTCCTGCTCAAAGCATCGGCCACTACGTTCGACTCCCAAGATGGTACTTGATTTCGCAATCAAAGTCCTTTAGCATCTCCATCCAATGACGTTGTCTCATGTTCAAGTCAGGCTGCAAAAACAGATACTGCAAACTCTTGTGGTCCGAGTACACCACAAATTGCTCGCCATACAGGTAGTGACGCCATATCTTCAGTGCAAAAACCACCGCTGCAAGCTCCAAATCATGGAATGGATAACGAGTCTCGTGCGGTTTCAGCTGCCGCGAGGCATACGCAATGACTCGACCATTCTGCATCAAAACACAGCCCAATCCATTTAGCGAAGCGTCAGAACAAACAACGAAACCACCTGAACCGGACGGCAGAGCCAACATAGGTGCAGTAGTAAACTTTTCCTTGAGCAGTTGAAAGGCATTCTCGCACTGCTCAGTCCATACAAACCTCTTGTCCTTCTACGTCAGTTGAGTCATCGTCTTTGCTATGATAGAAAATCCTTCGATGAAGCGACGTTAATAGCCAGCCAGACCCACGAAACTGGGAATCTCGGACACATTCCTGGGATGCTCCCAGTTCGTAACAGCATCAACCTTACTGGGATCCACCGAAATCCCCTCGGCTGAAATCACATGTCCCAAGAAAACGACGCGATCCAGCCAAAACTCGCACTTGTAGAATTTAGCATACAACTGCTGTTCTCCCAACCTCTGCAGGACAATTCCCAAGTGCTCCTTGTGCTCCCTCGGAGTCTTCGAGTACACCAAGATTTCGTCAATGAAAACAATGACAAATTGGTATATGAACTCTCTAAAAACCCGGTTCATCAGATCCATAAAGACTGCAGGCGCGTTGGTCAAACCAAACGGCATTACCAGAAACTCGAAATGCCCATACCTGGTATGAAAAGTAGTCTTCGCGACATCCTGATCTCTCACTCTCAGCTGATGATACCCTGAACGAAGATCAATCTTCGAGTACATCGCAGAACCTTGCAGTTGATCAAACAGATCATCGATTCTCGGTAATGGGTACTTGTTCTTGACAGTGGCTTTGTTCAACTGACGAAAATCAATGCACATCCGCATTGAGCCATCCTTCTTCTTCACAAACAAAATGGGCGCTCCCCATGGTGACATACTAGGTCGGATAAAACCTTTCTCCAGCAAATCATCTAACTGCACCTTGAGTTCTCTCAACTCCACAGGAGCCAGACGATATGGGGCACGAGAAATTGGAGCTGTTCCAGGCACCAGCTCTATGCTGAAGTCTATCTCCCGCCTCGGAGGAATACCAGGAATCCCCTCCGGATATACGTCGGGAAAATGCCGCACCACAGGAACGTCGCTAAGCTGAACACGAGAAGAAGAAGACTCATCCAAAACGTAAATCAAGAAGCCAGCATTCCCCAAGGACAACAAGCTGAACATCTCCATAGCTGAGACCAACGGGATCTTCGATCGAGAATCCTGGCCGTAGAAGTCCCACTTCTCGCCAGACATAGGCCTAAAGCGCACAATCCCATGGAAACAGTCCACGGAGGCCCTGTACATGGACATCACGTCCATCCCAACTATACAATCAAAGTCCAACAACATAAAACAGATCAAGCTCGCCACCAACACATGCTCACCAAAACGCAACACGCCATCCAACAAAACCTCCTGGGAGAACAAGCTCACACCGCCAGGGGTAGAAACAAAAACAGCATCGCGCAACCAAATGGTACACAGACCATGCTCAACAACAAACGAATCAGAAATAAACGAATGCGATGCACCGGTGTCAAACAACACACGTGCAGAAAAATCGAAAATAAGACAAGTACCTGCGATCACCCGACTCGGCGTCTCCTCCGCCTGCTCCCTTGTGATGGCGTTAACATGAGCATGCTGGGGTCTAGAGAAGAAAGGCTGAGACGACTGTCCGAACCGCGATGGACCAGGCTGCTGAAAAGGCCTAAACTGAGTCTCACCCAACCGAGGCTGCTGAAACTGAGGGGAACGACCCCTAGACTGACCTCCACGACCCTGAGGCTGGACCGCGGTCTGCTGTGATCCAGCTGACGGACACACTCTCACAAAATTCCTGTACTGACCACAAAGGTTGCAGGAGCCCTGCACACCAACACACTGCGTAGAAGGATGCTTTCCACCGCAAAACCACACAAAACTCAGCCCGAGAACCACTGCTACTCGAGCTGCCTGAACCAGAAGAGCCAGAACCCGACTTGTTCTTGAACTGCTGACCGCGGGGATGGAACCTCTGACAGCCAGACTGCTGTGCCACCTGTGGCTGCTGCTGCTGGGGCTGATAGGCTGACTGGGAGGACTGATAAGACTGTGTTCCCTGAATAGCAGGACGACCACCCTACGCTACCTGCTGCCTACGAGCTTGACGACTGCACAAGCCCTCCTCAATGTCGATAGCAGCATCCACGGCCTCAGCATAACTCTTGGGCTTAATGGTCAACACTATCTGATACAACTCTTCATTCAAGCCCTCAATAAATCTAGTCCGCTTGGCCCTCTCCCAGCCAGAAACATGGGGAACATACGCCAACAAAGAAGAGAACTGCCGAGCATACTCCCTTACAGTCATGGAGCCCTACTCCAGATGGTCGAACTCCCGCTCCTGGGCGTTCACATAGGACTCGGGCACATACTCCTGCCGGAAGGTCTCGCAAAAACTGCCCCAAGAGATCCCAACACCGGTCTCCAACAGGGTACTCGAAGCGCCTCGCAACCAGCGCTCCGCCGCCTTCCTGAGCAAGAGGGTCACTAAACTCAGTCGAAGATCATCATGATACTGCACCGATCGAGAAGGCCAATAATGTTCCGGAGCCACGAGTCTGCATCCTCACTGGACTCTTCACCATTAAAGACTGGAGGGTTCATCCTCTGAAATCGTGCTATCACGACATCCATCCTCTCCACAGGAGGTGCCGCAACCTCAACTTCCTCTTCATCACTAACACGAGTACGACTGCGAGCACTACGCCTATCCTCATTCTGTCCTGCTGATTCCTCAAACTGCCCCCTACCTCTACCACGACGTCTAGGCGGAATCTACGAAAACACTCAACAGAATCAAGCAAAATAGAATAGATACAACATAGACAGCACAGAACAACAATATGCAGCACATAATCACATAGGTCAAGCACATGCAACACACGACACTGTGCCTAGACTCAAGTGTGATCAAAGAAGTTGAGCTTATCCCAGCTTAAGCTCTGATACCAAAAATGTCAGGCCTTGTGCTCTAAACAGAGTAAAAACACAAAAACACATGCGGAAGCTATCAAAAAGCGGGTAAAATTTTTGCTTTTGGCCTGACGGTTTAAACAATATAATTTAAAATATCACGATACTCACAATATATCCCTGTTTATAAAAACAACCAACAGTATAGCATAACAACAGAAACAACAACATGTATCAGACTCCAACAACATAATACAACACTAAAGCACAGGGCATCCCCTGACTAACTGTACTGATACATATAAATATGCTATACGCCACTGGGATACTCTAACCACCTCCTGGGGCGCCACCCACTGGGTTAAAACCACGACCAGCGGTAAAACCTGGATTCCCTTAAAACAACACAAACAGAGAAAACAACCAAGCCCCAGAAGGACATGGGGTCAAACCCCAGTACGGAGAGCAACTTAAACAGCTAAAGGAAATGCATAAGATAAAATGCAGATGCTATGCATGAGACATCGGATAACAGCTGAAGGCTACAACCGAACAGGGAGCCAAGGAACTCAAACATAGCTCCACAAGATCAGCAACGAATCAGTGGCCACGGGGTGTGTTCAAAGTGTGGTAATGAGCCACTCGCCTTGACACAACACCCAAATACCAGATGCATCAAACAACTCAACCTGCCGTTGCCTCGCCCATGAACTGTGGTAGTTAACCACTCGGCGCATGGTGGCTAACAGATCCCAGTAGGGAGATGAGAGTGCGGTATTGCCGCTCTCCCTCGTAACCTGGTAAGAAACAACAGCAATATACAAGATACCAAGCTGCAAGATACAATTCACGAGGGATCTAAAACAATGCGTGAACCATGCGTGTATGCACATCAATAAAACAGCTAGCATAAACACAAATGCTCAGCAAGCAACACACAGCCATGTTCACCGAAACATCCCAGCAATCTCACATTAATCTCACGCCAATTCCAAGCTACATCAAGCTCAAATCCGTACCTTCCAATTCTGCTAACATCTCACCACAACAAGGCCCGAGAGATCTGCATTGCAACATGCTAAATACACACAACAGATCTCAGGCTCAACACAGAAGGTTACGGCCAATTATAGAAACTCACGGCTGGGAGTAATTCACTCCACCAGCGATCAAATCCAACAATACCACTTTCAGGAAGCTTAAACAAAGGCTAATACTAAGATCTCAACAACAATTCAAAGTTTTACCTCAACGACACAACACACGTCCGAAGACAGCAACTTCTCGATCTCGCTCTCGCCAACGACAGGCTCCAAGAATGGGTATAGGATGGAAGAGCTTCTCGAGAGGAGTCCAACGCTACCTCAAACGTATCAAACAATGGCCGGAAACGACGGGAATCACCGGATAAAATCAATGGTGAACAGTACTAGGGTTCGAAGAACAGACGTCGACAATCGAGAGAATATTTCGCTAAGTATGGGATATGGTATCTCAATCGAAGACCAAGTCTTCCTATAAAAATAACTCGCAACGGCTGAAATCTGGTTAAACATGTCCACCGACAAAAACCAGCAGTTGCGCTACTGAAATCTCAACCAGCAGTTGCAACAACCAACAGCTGCTGAATCCCATAAATAATAATTCTCAACAACACAAAACGACGTCGCAAAGTGACACGTCACTCTCTACTTGCGACTGGTCCTCAAACCCAAAAGCTGGACAAACCAACGACTGGATGCTCCACAAACCAAAAGCTGGTACCAGACGTTGCATCAAAACGCTGCATTCCAACTTACGTAAACGACGTCGCACAGACCCAACAGCTGGTCGCTAACCCCTCGTCTGGATTCCTTAGCGCTAACCAAAACTACGAAGCACAACCTACGTCATCCAGACACTAGCTCTCACGCAAAATAACCAGACGCAAGCTACAGTAGAGTTGACCATCGTTGACGTTTGCTCTCAGCTGCTCAACCAGGCGCAACAAAATCCTCGCAGCTGGTACCAGACGCAACAACCAAAACGGCGTCGCTCCAACTTAACTAAACGCTGTCGTTTTGCCCTCAAAAAACAAAATAAATAGCGGCTGGATATAAACACGCTACCAGACTTCAAAAAAACACAACAAAACCAGATCTCACAACCAGATCTCTACTCAAAATTACGAAAACTTCCAGAATTGATAAAACCGATTAATCCAACATTAATCTTAAATAAAATTCAGGTCTCACATGCTGCGACTGACTCAAAGACTGTACGCCAGCCGGACACACTCGAGCAAAATGTCCAGGCTGCCCACAGTTATGGCAAAGGCCCTGAACTCCATGACACTGCGAAGTCATATGACGACCTCCACACTTTCCACAAGTCACTCCTCCTATGGAGCCACTGCCACCAGAACTCACTGATCCAGAAGAACTCGAGTTAGAACGCTTCTTAAAATATTTCCCTCGGGGATTGAACCTCTGACGATTCGACTGTTGTGGCACTTGAGGAGATTGGAAAGAAGGCATGACTTCCGGTATAGGTTGGAAACTACGTCCAGCTATTGGCTGAACCTGATTCTGCACCTTCATCAGACTCTCCTCGATTTCCACTGCTCTATCCACCGCCTCAGCATACGTCGTATGGGAACCAGCTAACACCATCCGGAACAACTCGGGCCTCAACCCTCTCAAAAACTTATTCCTCTTCGTCCTCTCTTGGTTCGCAACATGGGGAACATACGACAACAGCGAAGAAAACTGCCTGGCATACTCGGCCACCCTCAAGTTCCCTTGCTTCATATTGTCGAACTCCCTCTCACGGTTGTTGTAGAAAGACTCAGGGGTATACTCCTGTCGAAAAGCTGCACAGAAGCTCTCCCAAGAAATCAAAACTCCAGTCTCTATCATGACACGAGAATTACCCTTCCACCAGCGTTGCACATGCTCTCTCAACTGCAACACTGCTAACTTCAGCCTCCGCTCTTGCGATTACTCAAAAGCGTCAAACAACTCTTTCATGTGCTCAAACCAACCTTCCGCCAACAGACCAGCCTCGACACCAGTAAACGTCGGGGGATTCATCCTCTGGAACCTAGCCAACACTAGCTCCATCTCTCCAATCTATCGGGTAACATCATCCATCTCTACCTCAATCTGTCTACCACGGCGACGCAAAGGGATACCCTGCTGCTCAACATCCTCATCACTGCCCAGGGCTATAGACTCCCCATCTATCTGCCTAGAAATCCTACTCCTACCTCTCCTCGGCGGCATCTACCAAAACTCAGAGGTAAGAAAACAAGCAGATAAATCACAGAGACAGAAAATCAAAATCACAAAATCACATATTCAGTCAAAAATCAAAAACTCAAAACTCTGTGCCTAGACTCATACCCTGCTGCTCAACATCCTCATCACTGCCCAGGGCTATAGACTCCCCATCTATCTGCCTAGAAATCCTACTCCTACCTCTCCTCGGCGGCATCTACCAAAACTCAGAGGTAAGAAAACAAGCAGATAAATCACAGAGACAGAAAATCAAATCACAAAATCACATATTCAGTCAAAATCAAAACTCAAACTCTGTGCCTAGACTCAAGCGTGATCAAAAGGAAACGAGATTATCCCAGTTTAAGCTCTGATACCAAAAATGTCAGGCCACGTGCGCTAATACAACAATTAGTCACAAAATATGCGGAAGCATCATAAAATTATGGGCTAAAAATTTTCGAATAAGGGCCTGATCCAATATCATTTCAAAATACATCATACTTAAAATAGAGTTAAACTCAAAACTCAAACAACAACAAAAAACGATCCCCAACATACAAAGGCACAGGACATCCCCTGGCTCAATATAAATATAAATACAACTGGGACTCAAATCAAAAAGGGGATAGACCAGTTGAAGCTCCACTCTGTCCAGCCTAGTTACCTGAAGAACGTGCCAAAGCCAATACAGACCCAGGCAGCCCAAAACAGGGAAAATAAATGAGGTCAAACCTCAGTATTAAGAGCACAATAAAAGCATAAATCATATCAGACAATGCAATATATCTATCGTGCAATGCATGAAAGGGCTACCAAGAATCATCGGTAGGCAAATAGCACAACGACTCAGTTGTGCAGATCTCATCAATCATCATCATCTTGTGATCTTCAGGTACGACGACTCAGTCAACCATCACAAGGCCGTGTGGTATTCAGGCACAACGACTCAGCTGGCCACCACATCAAAATCAACGTTGGACCTTTCTGGCACGAAGACTCAGCCGGCCGATAACAACGTGCAAAGGGATTCAGCTTTCAAAGGAATCAGGATCAATATGCATGCATGAATGCACAGCAGACTCATGCTTAATCAATGCATAACATTACACGCATAACATAGATATGCACAATCACTCAGCAATCAATACAAACACAGCAGTTAATACACGAAAGAAATATTCCCAAAGCTGATATCGAAGACTGCTTAATATATATCTCAATTCGTACCTCAAACCTCAACAGATCTTACAACAAGAAGGGCGCATTAACCAACTCAAGTCCACTACCCTAGCAGCTCCACGGCAACACAGCAGAAGCTACTACAAGCTCGAATCTGTCAAGATATCTCAAAATCAACTCAATTCTAAACTTAAATAGCTTAGTACTAAAGCCCAGTAACTTAACTCAGTTACCTACTCCAACAGAGCACTACTCAACTCTCTAAAGAAGCTTAAATCGGTAAAGAATCACTTACCCAAGGCTGTTAAAGAACAAAAAAACTACTGGTCCACAATCCCGAAGACACTCAAGCACTACAGCAACTTCGCGTTCCTCAAATCCGGCGAATCCAGTCTCCAAACTGGTACTAATCGAAAGCCCTAGAGAAGACGAGGCCAGCGCTACCAATCTTGCTCCAAACGGCGGCGATGAACAACGACAATCGACGGAAATAGGGTTAGGCTAAACAGTAACAATCGAAGGTTATCGGGAAGAAGATAGGAAATCAAAGGTTCGAAAATGCTCTAAGTGTCGATCAGCACTTGCATTTAAATCACCAGTCAAAGCTACAACAGAAGTCATCGGAGACTAATTCAGATGTCTCACCAACTCAGATCTTGGTACAAAACATCTTTCACTCTAAGGCAGAAGTCTCTCGCAACTGGCCTCAGCTGTCTCGAATCAGACTTTGCTACTCTCTAATAACGCAAAGCAAACGACATCGCGCTAACTTATCAAAACAACGGAGCATCAAGTCCCGCTAGCGCTCCTCAGATCTTGGTCACTGTTGAATTCATCAATCAGCACCGTTGGCCATCACTGACATCTGAACGACTATAGGAAACTAACCATCACTGACTTCCTCACGCAGAAGCTCACATCTGTTCATGATCGCTAACAAATCCCTCTATCTAACGCCACTTCTGAAAACAAATACGATGTCGCATTACCTCCAGCAATGCCACATATGACCAGCGCTCAAAATGACAGCGTTTTGCTCCCTGCTTGCAACAACTCACGGAAAAACACACAAGGGCACATCTGCGCATCCAGATTCTGCTCAAAATCGAAATTCTAAAAATAACCAAATCCTCAAATTTGAAAACCCAATACTCAGAAAATCAATTATCTAATTCTAAACCAAATCTAATTAGCTAATAAATCGTACTTAGAAAATACTAGTCCACACAGCAGCTAATACACGAAGGAAATATCCCAAAGTTGATAACAAAGCTGCTAAAATATAGCACAATTCGTACCTCAATCAGCTTCTACCTCAACAGATCTTACAACAACAAGGGAGCAGCAACCAACTCAAGTCTACTTTCCAAGCAGCTTCACGACGAACTCAACAAAAGCAACTACCAGCTCAAATCCAAAGCTGTTAAGGAACAGAAGAACTACTGGTCCACAATCGCGAAGACAAACGAACACTGCAACAACTTCGCGCTCCTCAAATCCGGCGACTCCAGTCTCTAAACTGGTATCAATTGAAAGCCCTAGAGAAGACGAGCTCAGCGCTACCAATCTTGCTCCAAACGGCGACGAAAAACGACGACAATCGATGGAAATAGAGTTCGGGTGAACAGTAACAATCAAGCGTTACCGAGGATGAAGATAGGGAAAGTCTGGTTCAAAAAATATTATAAGTGTCGATCAGCACTTATATTTAAATCCCCAGTCAAAGCTACAGCAGAAGTCAATTCACCGACAAGTTCAGATCTCATTGATAAGGCAGAAGTCTCTCAATCCTGGCCTCAGCTATCACTCACATCTTCCAACTCTAACTCTGATCTGATCTCCAAACAAACACGCGTTTTTATACCAAAAAGACGTCGCTCTTACTTATCCAAACGACGTAGCATCGGAGTCCGCTCTCAAAATAGATCCCTCTAATGCTCCTCAGATCTTGATCACATCTGAAATCATCAAATCGCACTGGTCTACCCAGTACCGTTGACCAACGTTGACATCTGAACAACTCTGCAGCACTGACCATCGCTGACTTCCTCGAGTAGAAACTCAAATCTGCTCACGCCCGCTAAGCATATTTCATTCACTACCATCAAGTCTGAATACGCCATACGACGTAGCATTCTCTTTCAACTCCATATCTGACTAACACCCAAACGACAGCGTTTCGCTTCCTGCTTGCGACAATTCACGCAAACACACGAGGACACATCTGAACATCCAGATTCCGCTCAAATCTGAAATTATAAAAATCACCAAGTCCTCAAATCTGAAAACCCGATCTTTCAACCAAATCTGATTAGCTAATTAAATTGTACTTAGCAAATTCAAGTCCTCACAGCTTTGAATTGCACAAAGAAGGTGCAGTCTACTGGTCGTGTTTACGTGATGCAGGCAGAGGCTGTGGATCCCAACATGACTTTACTCACAGGTATTCCGTTTTAGATTTCCGTACCTATTTTATGTTGCTATCTAAGTGTTTTGGAGTTGCATGCTAGGTGGAGCATTGCTAGGAAACTTGTTGCCTTATTTGCTAAGTAAACGTAAGTGAGAACTGTAGGACTTCTAGGACTTTCCTTGAAAATTGTGACGGATAGGACTAGCGAACTTAGAAATGTTTTATGTATCTAATCTGCTTTTTGGGATTTAGTATGACCGTAAATGCGTACCTGTGTGAAGTTTCTATTTAAAGCGAGATTCATGTTCTTGGTGTCACTACACTCTCTTTGCTAGACTCAGGGGCGACCCACTCGTTTATTTTGAGTGCATTCACACAGAGGATGGGCATTGTTCCGGAGAGCATGGGGGTAGCTCTCGCCGTGACGGTTATGTCAGGAGAGGAGTTGACGACGACCAGCGTTGTGCAGGGTTTGACGATGACGTTTTAGGATCACGCGGTCAGAGCAGATTTGGTCGTTTTGCAGATGACAGGATTCGACCTCATTCTAGGCATGGATTGGCTATCAGAGTTCTGAGCGGTGATTGACTTTCAGCGGAGGACAGTGTCTATCAGACCGCCAGGGCAGGAGGCTTTCTTATTTGAGGCATCTAGGAGATGCGGAAGCCCAGATTTATATATTTTCTTCAGGCCAGGAATCTAGTTGAGCTCGGATGTCAGGCATTCTTGGCCAGCGTTACCGCTTCTGGAGATTCAGCAGGCCCTTCACTATCTGATGTGGAGGTAGTCAGGGATTATGCAGATGTCTTCCCTGATGATGTAGTGGGAGTTCCACCGGAGCGAGAGGTGGAGTTTTCTATTGAGTTGATTCCAGGGATAGTGCCTATCTCTAAGGCACCTTATCGATTAGCCCTACCAAGATGAAGGAGCTTAAGCAGCAGATTTAGGAGTTGATCGATAAGGGGTTCATTCGCCCTAGATTTTATCCATGGGGCATGCCAACGTTGTTCGTGAAGAAGAAGGATAGAAGCATGATATTTTGCATCGATTACCGGGAGCTGAACAGAGTCGCAGGGAAGAACAAGTACCCACTCCCAAGGATTGAGGATTGATTTTATCAGTTGCACGGAGCTTCGGTGTTCTCGAAGATTTATTTGAGATCTGGCTATCATCAGCTGAGAGTTAGAGACGAGGACGTGTCCAAGACTGCTTTTAGGACACGCTACGGCCACTATGAGTTCTCGGTGATGCCGTTTGGCCTGATGAGTGCCCCAGCAATTTTCATGGATCTGATGAACAGGGTATTCAGGCAGTATCTAGACCAGTTCATCATAGTTTTCATCGATGATATTCTGGTCTATTTGAGGAGCGTGGAGGAGCATTGGCAGCACTTGCAGACAGCTTTGTATACTTTGAGAGAGCACAGCTTGTATGCCAAGTTCAGAAAGTGCGAGTTTTGGCTGTAGCAGGTGGCATTCATAGGGCATATTGTGTCGAGAGATGGGATTTCAATTGACCCATAGAAGGTGGAGACAGTGCAGAACTGGGGGATTCCAAGGAATTCAGCAAAGATTCGCAGTTTCTTGGGCTTGGCAGGTTATTATCGCAAGTTTATCAAGGTCTTCTCCTCTATCTCAGTTCCCTTGACAGCCTTGACCAAGAAGAATGCAAAGTATATGTGGAGTCCCGAGTGCCAGAAGAGCTTTGATCAGCTGAAGGAGGCCCTTGAAGAATGCAAAGTATATGTGGAGTCCCGAGTGCCAGAAGAGCTTTGATCAGCTGAAGGAGGCCCTTACTTCAGCACCAGTATTAGCTATGCTAGTGGACCACGAGGAGTTTGTGGTTTATACAGATGCTTCTCTGAGAGGTTTGGGTGCAGTTCTAATGCAGGGGTGGTAAGGTTATTGCGTATGCGTCGAGGCAGCTTAAGAGTTATGAGAAGAACTATCCGACGTATGATTTGGAGCTTGCAGCAGTGGTATTTGCTTTGAATATTTGGAGGCACTACTTATACGGCGATAAGTGTCAGATATTCACTGACCACAAGATCCTCAAGCACTTCTTCACCCAGAAGAAGCTGAACATGAGGCAGCGCAGACGGTTAGAGTTGGTGAAGGACTATGACTGTGACATTAGCTACTATCCGGGTAAAGCTAATGTAGTGGCAGATGCTTTGAGCCGGAAGACGGCAGTACTGGCGTGTTTGTCAGTGGAGAGGCCACTACAAGCTGAGATTAATAGTTTAGCTGAATTTAGCAAATCTCATTATTCAGGAGGCTGTGCATCGAGTTTAGCGATGCTCACTATTCAGCCGAATCTTCGAGAGCGGATCAGAGAGGGGCAGGCCTCCGATGAGCAGTTACAGCAGTGGAGGCAGCATGATGAGGACAGAGGACGAGGTCTGTACACAGTTGAGGATGGGATAGTCCGTTTCAGAGGCCGTATGTGGGTGTCGAGCACTGGACAGTTGAGAGCTGAGATCTTATCTGAGGCTCATGCATCGACGTACTCCATCCACCCAGGGAGTAAGAATGTATAGAGATTTGCAGACATTGTACTAGTGGCCAGGGATGAAGAAGGACATTAGGAGATTCGTGTCTGAGTGCTTGAACTGTCAGTAGGTCAAGGCAGAGCATCAGCGACCGGCAGGGTGGTTGCAGCCACTCCCTATTCCTGAGTTGAAGTGGGAGCATATTACGATGTATTTTGTGGTTGGATTGCCAAGAATTCGCAGGGGTACACGACTATATGGGTGATTGTGGACAGACTCACCAAGTCAGCGCATTTCTTATCGGTTAAAACTACTTTCACCCTAACGTATTATGCAGAGCTTTACATCCGAGAGGTGGTCAAACTGTATGGCATACCGGTCTTGATAGTGTCGGACAGAGACACCAGATTTACGTCTGCGTTCTGGAGGAGCTTACATGCCGCCTTGGGAACTAGGTTGTCATTCAGCACTGCATTTCATCCGCATACAGACGGACAGTCAGAGAGGGTCATTCAGATTTTGGAAGATTTGCTGAGAGCTTGCGTCATAGATTTTCAGGGTACGTGGGACTCGAGATTGCCATTGGTAGAGTTCACGTACAAAAACAGCTTTCAGGCATCGATCGGGATGACTCCGTATGAGGCTCTATACGGGAGAAGATGCAGATCTCCCGTACATTTGGATGAGGTTGGTGAGATAGTTCTTACTGGACCGGAGTTAGTGCAGCAGATTGTGACGAGGATTCGAGATAGGATGAGGACAGCCAAGATTCGTCAGAAGAGTTATGCCGATCAGAGACAACGAGATCTGTAGCTAGCTGTGGGAGACCATGTGTTTGAGAGGATATCGCCTATGAAGGGCGTGATGCGCTTTGGCCGGAGAGGCAAGCTTAGCCCGAGGTTTATTGTGCCGTTCGAGATTCTGGAGAGGGTTGGTACTATTACATACCGAGTAGAGTTAACACCCAGCTTATCAGCAGTTCATAATGTCTTCCACATCTCGATGCTGTGGAATTATGTTCCGAACCCGTCTCATGTGTTGGATTTTGAGCAGCTCCAGTTGGCACCAGATTTATCTTTTGAGGAGCGACCAGTGCAGATTCTAGCTAGGGAGGAGCGCAGGCTGAGAGCGCGGATTATTCCGATGTCCGGTGGCAGAATCACTTGGTGGATGAAGCTCCCTGGGAGACTGAGGCCGATATGCGGACGCGCTACCCGGAGTTATTTGGTACGTACTCAATTCGAGGACGAAATTCCTATAAGGGGGGAGAGTTGTAACGCCTAGAAAATCCTGATACGTAGAAATGAGTGCATGACTAGGGGGAAATATTTTTAGATGATTACATGCCATCTTATTTGATTTATTTATGATTTTATGCTGCATGGTATGCATGTGTTGTTTTTCAGCCTGTTTGAGTTACAGACGCGTGGACGAGATTAGGGCCGATCGGAATGAAAATAATTTGATATTTTTAAGTTATTAGGTTTTTAAGAATGAAATTAATTTATTTTGAGCAACAATTTCTGAATATTTGAGTTTTCACGATTATTTTGGAGGGGAACCCGTTTTTCGCCTTTACGGACTGGTATATTGAGTTTTAAGGTGTTTTAAAATATGAGGAGGCCTTGATGCGAAAATAATAAATCTTTAAAGCCAAGTTAAGAGTTTTAATTATCTTTTCAATTAATTAGAGGGGAAAGCATGTCATTTTTCTCTCATTTTATTAAGTAAATCATTAGTGGTCAATTGTGTCACACATTATTTTTCATAACACAAAATTTACACTTAACCTAGCCTCCACAACACACACCAGCCGTCCCTATCCTTTCCCCATAGCACAAGTTTCGAAATTCCTCCTTCCCTTGATGAATTTTTTCCAAAGCCGGTGGTGCCCCGATCTCGCGTCTACAACGTCGGTAACTCGCAGATCTCTACTCCAACCAAACCAGGAATGTGATATCAATCCTTTTTTCTCGCCATGTAAATCATATTAACCTATTTTAATGAAATTATGCATGAACTTGATGTGTTTATTTCAGATATATTTATCCTTGATTGAATTCATGCATCATACGTAATTGCCTTTCACGTTTCTCGACTATTTCTTATGTTCCCCGGTTTGTGAAAGGTCCAGGGGTCACGTCTCATGGCTAGGAAGTCGAGTGAGGGTCTTAGGGTGGGCTAGGAGTGGTCCAAAGGTGGAAGATCATGGTCTAACCATCGGCTTTATGTGAAACACCATGTGCTGCGTGTTTCTGTGCTGCGGGATTTGCCACCCTTCCATGACTCGTGCTCCCTCGTGCGACCATGGTTGGGGCCAAGGCTGGTCAGGTTAGGACCGGCGGGACCTGGGGGTGGTCCAGCCGGCGGGGCTCCGGCCACTGGTGGATAGAGCAGGGAGTTTGAATGTGAATAACAGCCGCTGTTCATGACTGCGCACATGCATGTGTGCGTGTATTCGGTTTAGGCCTTTGTTTTGAGTGGTTCGGTTCAATTGAACCGGATTGGTTCATTTGGATCGGATCGGTTCATCAAGTCTCGAGTCAAATATTTTAAAGCCGGTTCAAGTTATTTTAATTTTGGACCTGTTATTTTTATTTTAAGTTAAAGGCCCAATTTTAAAGAAAATAGCGAGATGTTTTAAAATTTAGTCAAACTTTTAAAATAATTAGAGTTAAGTTTATTTTGGAATTTTAAGTCAAAATTGGGACCTTTGGAATTTTGATCAAGTCAAAATTGATTTTTTGGATTTTAAATTGGTCAAAATCGGTCTTCTGGTCAAAATCGACTATTAGAGTCAAAATTTAATTAAGTGGTCATTTTAAAGTCAAAATTGATTTCAAATTAGTCAAAATTATCCCTTTTTATTTCTAAAGTCAAAATTGAATTTAAAGGTAGTCAGGATTTTAAAGGGTGAACATTCGATTCATCAACTATGTTAAGATTGATGTTTAGTCTAGTAGTGGTGGGCCGGACTCCTAAACCAATCTTGGACCGAAGTAGAAAAATGTAGAAGCCCGTAAATGTGTATTTAATTATATATGTAGTATGCTATGTGCGTAAATTTTTTAAAGTAAGGATTAAATATACATTAATGGGCTAAGCTTTTAAACTGCATAATTTCCGAAATGCATGCATCATGAATGTTTTAGGGTGAACATTCGATTCATCAACTATGTTAAGATTGATGTTTAGTCTAGTAGTGGTGGGCCGGACTCCTAAACCAATCTTGGACCGAAGTAGAAAAATAGTAGAAGCCCGTAAATGTGTATTTAATTATATATGTAGTATGCTATGTGCGTAAATTTTTTAAAGTAAAGGATTAAATATACATTAATGGGCTAAGCTTTTAAACTTGCATAATTTTCCGAAATGCATGCATCATGAATGTTTTATGAATGTCAACGGAATGTTCTTTTAAAAGACAAAACCCGAGAGATTGGATGATTTGTGACAACTTATAATGAGGGGATGCTGGATACCAGACCCGTTGAACTTATGTTAATATATTACGAGCTTATGGATCCATGTGTTGATATCATGGTGAAGTGGCAGCATAGAGGTGTGACATATAGGGATCCTGACTCCAGGTCGGGTGAACCACACAGTCGCGTATATTGGTTTATAGATTGATCAATCGACTATGGTCACACTTCAGGATACAACTCATATGTTTTCATGTTATGCAATGTCATGTCTTATATATGTTACATGTTATGTTATGATACGAAATGTATGAAGTGATGTTTTAAGATCATGCACGCATTCACGTTTTAACATTATTTTATTACAAGTATGTGCTTGCATGCTATTTTATTAGTATGTACCTTGTTATGATATACGATAGAGCATGCTGAGCCTCTAGGCTCACTAGGTTTAAATGGTGCAGATGATGATCTTGCTGAGTTTACTCCGACTGGCGGTGAGGACTGTTGGCGCAGCGGCGGATCCGGATCCCGCTCCCAGGGCGCAATGGAAGAATTAAACTTTTGGAGCCCAGGAATGATTAATACACCTATAAAAGCATTCATAAACATACATAGGATGTTTAGAATGATACCTTGCTGGCGTCTAGGCGTCTGGCTCCGACCAATTTCACGAGGAAATCAGTACTTCAACGGTTGGAGATTTTGGCCTCCTAATCCGGTCCACGACTGGAATCCCAATTCCTTCGCCGGTCTGCACTAGAATGTTAGAGTAGATGCCCAACTAGACAACTTGTGGCGTGTGGGTTTTATAGACTCTTGTATGAAACGATCTTTATATATGATATTCTCATTTATTCATGGCATTCTTTATCTTCATTATGATTATATAATGCTTACAATTGTGTTGGATAAAGACCTAGAATGCACCATAGTGTATGTTAGATGTGATAGTGGGTATGAAGGCTATCATGAAACACATCTAACAATCACTGTGTATTCTGAACTCGTTCCTAGTCGATTGGGCCGTCAAAATGAGGATAAGGCCGCCCGAGCTCGAGACTAGTATCTGCGATGCGAAGTACCGTGTTTCATTGGTAGGGAACATTGTGATGTTCTGAGCATGCAGATAGATAGTGACATGGTGATCTATCGAACTACCCTCGTTCGCACTTTCCAAGTGGTTACCATTTGTCGAGTGGATAAGTCCGAGGTCTT
>KV019604.1:180231-208197 GCA_001598015.1 Dorcoceras hygrometricum | reverse complement strand
CCCTGCCGTGCATGGCGGCGCCCCCTCCACCGCGCGCATATACGCGCGCGGTACCTGCACGCTGGCCACGCATGTCCGTGCATGGTGGCCGCATGGTGGCCTGCTGGTTGCCACGACTTTGCGCACTGGTTGCGCAACTTCCTTGCCGTTGGTCGCGCGAGGAGGCCGAGATATGGCCGACTTATTGCTGCTGTTTTGCGCGCTGGATGGCGACGGGAAGCGCACTGGTTGCGCACCATGATGGCCGCTGTTCGCGCGGTGGCTGGGCGCTACATGCACCACGGTTGGCGCGGCAGCGCGCGGCCTTGTGCCGCGCGCTATGTGGCTGTGGCCGCCGCCGTGCGGCCGCCGTCCGACGTGTTCCCGGCAGCTATGCGACGGCTGATTTTTCTTCTAGGTTTTGTTCGGGCCTGTCCCAGGCAGCCCATGATGTTTTCGGGCCGATATTCGATATCGGGCCGATTTTGGTCGATTTTGAAATTTTTAGTTTTTTTGGCCTAAAAGTTTTTTTAAGCCCAATTTAATGCATTAAAATTGCAAAATATGATTTTAGTTGTAAAATATGATTTTATAATTAAAATATGATTTTGTTGATTAAAATATGATTTTATCGACAAAATGCGATTTTATTATTAAAATATGATTTTGTGGTAAATAATTTGATTATTTAAATTTATGGATATTAATTATATTGATTGCATGTTTGGGATGATCGAGAGCCGTGCCCAATGTGTTAGGTGTATGCTTTAGGTTTTGCGATTTCGGTTGTAATATATTATTGATTATCATTTTATAAAGTGGGTCTGTTTGTGGCCCGTTCCCACCCCTTAAAATTTTATCCCTTATGTGTCATAAAAATTGAATTGTAAATTACTAGACTTAGTGGGAGGACATTTGAAGATGGTGGGCCGATGACGATCAAAGATATTGAAAACCGAAAATCTGTAAAACCGGAAGCAATTGTAATAGGATTGCATTGCATATTGCATTTCACCTAGGATTGGACCCAGGTCCGTGATTGGCAACAACGGACCGTTTAGCTCTCGCGATCGATCATTCCAAAGTTAATTATATATTTGATATATATGTTGAATCCGCATGTTTTAAATTGAGATTTAAAAATTGCATGAGACCAAACTTTTCGAAAATAAAATCCCTCGTTTTAAATATGATTTAAAATAATATCAAGATTAAAAGTTTATTCGATAAACTAAAGGGAATTTAAATCTGTTTAAATTATCCCTACCTTCCTTCAACAATGGGTGTACGCCGATGCTACCCGCATACATGGCCCGGCTCATATTATTGAGGGGGTTATGTATGCCGAAAAGCTATCCACGCCATTGACAATTGTTGTGAGTCGGTTGGAACTCCCTTTAACGTTGGCTCATATTATTGGGGACGTTAGGGGACCGTCCTTCACGACTCAACATAGATGGGTCATCTTGACACGTGATAGTAAACTGCATCATATTATTGGGCCCTTACTGGACGTGAGGTGAATACATGGAGGTTGCACCAGTTGCAATTGGAAACTACCTTTTGGGGGTCATGGATGGATGATATTATTCGGGTCCATAATCGCTTGATTGGGCTCCGTGTACCCACTAAGGAAACTTGCTTTCCCGATTTCATTAGAGGATGGTGAAATCGTTAAAATAGTGGTAGGGTAATTCATAAAACTTAACGACCTTGTTTTATGTCTTAGAGTTATTTCATATATAGTTAGTAATGTATGTCTGTTTTCTTTTCAGTATAACTGCATTTATAATGTCTTCGATCAAAAACCCACTCGCTGCTATACTGGATAGCAACAAGTTCACCTTTCTGAACTACCAAGACTGGCTTCGCAACCTCAACATTGTGTTGGCTTCGGAGAAACTTCTTTATACGATAGAGAAGAGCCCTCCGAAAGAAGCCCCTGCTGATATCAGCCGTGAGAAGCTGGTGACACTTCAGCAATGGTGGGACGACGAGCTTAAGACTCGATGCTATGTGATGGCGTCGATGTCCAACAAAATGCAACGGCGCTTTGAGAAGACAAAGTATGCTGCTGACATACTCTTTCATCCCAAAGAACTGTATGGGGAGAACTCTCGACATGAGAGGTTCACCGCTGTCAAGGAGCTTATGACGAGCCGCATGCGCGATGGGACTTCGGTCCGCGAGCATGGGGTTCGTATGATTGGGCTCGTTGAAAAGCGGTCGGGCCTTGATATCAAACTTCCACACGAGCTGTCTGTGGATGTGCTTCTCCTCTCACTGCCTGATGCATTCGACCCCTTTGTGGTCAACTTCAACATGAACAAGCTGGCAGCCACCCTTGAAGAGGTGGTTAACATGCTTGTAGTGTTCGAAGGAACCATAAAGAAGGACAAGCCCGTCCTCCTCATGGGCTCTTCTTCCTCTGCGAAGAAGGGGCCCAGACGCAAGGGTAAGAAGCGTTCTGCCCCTGCGAAGGAGGAAAATCCCACTAAGAAGCCAAAGGCAAAGGCTTCCAAGCCGAACAAGTCTGAGTATGTTTACCACCACTGCCACAAGCCTGGGCATTGGAGAAAGAACTGCAAGGAGTACCTCGAGCAGTTGCGAACTGCGAAAGGTATGTTCTATATCGAAATAAATATGTCTCTTAATTCGACTTCTTGGGTACTTGATACCGGATGTGGATCTCATATCTGCAATGATTTGCAGGTGATGACAAGAAGCCGACGTCTTAGAGAGGGTGAGACCCACTTGAGGCTTGGCAATGGAGCAAGAGTTGCTGCAGTAGCTATAGGAGATGTTTATTTATTTCTGTCTTCTAATGTTAAGTTGTTATTGAGAGAAGTTTTATTTGTTCCCGAATTAATAAAGAACATTATTTCTGTTTCTATGCTTGATAGTGATGGATATTCTTGTCTGTTTGCTAATTCGATTTGCAATATCTACAAGAATGAATGTTTGATTGGTATTGGGGAACGCGAAAACGATCTGTACACCTTAAAATTAAACCAGTTCCAACTCGTGATGTCGAAACACATACAACAACGATTAAAAGGAAATACGATAGCTTAAACCCAGAACAACTTTGGCATGCTAGGCTAGGTCATATTTCTCAAAGTAGGATGAACAAGTTAGTTAGGAGTGACATGTTTGATCTATCAGACATTAACTCCCTACCAACTTGTGAATTTTGTCTCAAGGGAAAGATGACTAAACAACCCTTCAAGGGCAAGCCTGAACGTGCTCAAGGCCTATTGGATTTGATCCATACTGATGTGTGTGGCCCACTTAGTATCAGAACTAAGTACGGTCACACATACTTCATCACCTTTACCGATGATTACTCTAGGTATGGGTACTTGTACTTAATGAAGCACAAGTTTGAATCTTTTGAAAGGTTCAAAGAATTCAAGGCTGAAGTAGAAAATCAATTAGGCAAAAGTATTAAAGTACTTCGATCCGATCGAGGTCGTGAATACTTGAGTGCTGAGTTTCAAGACTATCTAAAGAGAATGGGATTCTCGCACAGTTGACCCCTCCGGCCAACCACAGCTCAATGGTGTAGAGGAGCGTCGTAATCGAACTTTGATGGACATGGTTCGATCTATGATGAGTTTCACTGAGCTTCTTACCTCGTTTTGGGGCTATGCGCTCGAAACGGCGGTAATGTTGTTGAACAATGTCCACACCAAGGCAGTGGATAAGACTCCATATGAGATATGGATGGGCAAACCACCCAAATACTCATACATGAGAATTTAGGGATGTCCTGCTTACGTGAAGCAGACAGTGGGAGATAAGCTGGATACGATATCCATCTTATGTTACTTCGTTGGGTATCCAAAGAATTTCATTGGATACTACTTCTACTATCCCAGCGAAACAAAAGTGTTTGTTTCTAGGAATGCCACATTTATGGAAAGGGAATTTCTACTTGATAGAAAAGGCAAGATAGTAGAACTCGAAGAGGTTCGAGAACCAATTGAAGTACCAAGTGAATCTCCCGCACCTACAGAGCCAGTACCATAAATGGTCGCTCCTAGGAGATCCGAAAGGATCCCTAGGGCTCCTGAGAGATATGGTTTTCTCCTTGAAGATGATCAAGGTGATCAAGTTGTTGGCTGATCCAAGAACTTTCAAGGAGGCAATTTTCTATGCTGATTCTAATTTGTGGATTGAAGCAATGCAGTCTGAGTTTGACTCAATGCATGCGAACCAAGTTTGGACTCTTGTTAACCCTCCCGAAGGAATTGTTCCTATTGGGTGCAAATGGGTATACAAGAGGAAACTTGGGCCTGATGGTAAGGTAATGACCTACAAGGCATGACTGGTTACGAAAGGTTACACTCAAAGACAAGGTGTTGACTATGATGAAACTTTCTCACCAGTGGCAATGTTCAAGTCGATTAGAATCTTACTAGCCATAGCCGCATGGTACGACTATGAGATATGGCAAATGGATGTGAAAACTGCGTTCCTTAATTGAAACATTAAGGAAGAGATCTATATGACGCAGCCTGAGGGTTTCACATCTGTGGGAAGTGAGAATAAGGTATGCAAACTTCAGAGATCGATCTACGGTCTCAAACAAGCATCGAGGAGTTGGAACCTGAGATTCGATGAAACAATTAAGGAATTTGGTTTCATCAACAATCCCGAGAAGCCATGTGTATATAAGAAGGTAGTTAAAAGCGCTGTGACATTCATCGTACTTTATGTTGATGACATTCAACTCATTGGGAATGATGTAGGAATGCTGCAGTCAACAAAAGTATGGTTGTCTAGTAGATTCTCGATGAAGGACATGGGTGAAGCATCCTATATTCTTGGAATACAGATCTATCGGGATAGATTGAAACGGATGCTCGGACTCACCCAAGCCACCTACATCGATACCATACTTAAGCGGTTCTCTATGCAAGATTTCAAGAGAGGACACCTACCTCTGTCCCACGGGGTCACTCTATCTAAGTCTATGTGTCCGAAGACTGATGAGGAGATAGAGAGTATGACACATGTGCCATATGCCTCGGCAATAGGTAGTATTATGTATGACATGATCTCAACTAGTCCGGATGTCGCATATGCTCTGAGTGTCACGAGCCGCAACCAGGCCAACCCTAGCCAATTGCATTGGAAGGCTGTGAAGGATATTCTTATGTACTTGCGAAGGACTAAGAATATGTTCATGGTCTATGGGGGTGGTGAACTGAAATTGGAAGGCTACACTGATTCTAGCTTCCAATGTGACGTGGTTGATTCGAAGTCTACCTCTGCATTTGTATTCATGCTCAATGGTGGTGCTGTCTCTTGGAAGAGTTCCAAGCAAGACACCATCGCGGATTCAACCACTGAGGCTGAGTACATCGCAGCATCAGCTGCTGCTAAGGAGACGGTTTGGATAAGGAATTTCGTCCAAGAGTTGGGCGTCATTCCTGATGGAGTTGGTCCAGTCCCGATGTACTGCGACAACACGGGTGCCGTTGCGCAAGCAAAGGAGCCTAGGTCTCACCAAAGATCCAAACATATACTGATGAAATACCACATAATCCGGGATATTGTGGCTAGAGGTGACATAGCAGTTGAGAGAGTCGCCTCTGCGGACAACGTTGCTGATCCACTTACGAAGCCCTTGCCAGGACCGTTGTTTGAAAAACATCGCGAAACAATGGGACTGTGTCTGATGAGTAGTTGGCTTTAGGGCAAGTGGGAGATTGTTAGAGTAGATGCCCAACTAGCCAACTTGTGGCGTGTGGGTTTTATAGACTCTTGTATGAAACGATCTTTATATATGATATTAGCATTTATTCATGGAATTCTTTATCTTCAATATTATTATATAATGTTTCCAATTGTGTTGGATAAAGACCTAGAATGAACCATAGTGTATGTTAGATGTGAGTAGTTGGCTTTAGGGCAAGTGGGAGATTGTTAGAGTAGATGCCCAACTAGCCAACTTGTGGCGTGTGGGTTTTATAGACTCTTGTATGAAACGATCTTTATATATGATATTAGCATTTATTCATGGAATTCTTTATCTTCAATATTATTATATAATGTTTCCAATTGTGTTGGATAAAGACCTAGAATGAACCATAGTGTATGTTAGATGTGATAGTGGGTATTACGGCTATCATGAAACACATCTAATTGTCACTGTGTATTTTGAACTCGTTCCTAGTCGATTGGGCCGTCAAAATTAGCCGCCCGAGCTCGAGACTAGTATCTACGATGCGAAGTACCGTGTTTCATTGGTCGGGAACATTGTGATGTTCTGAGCATGCAGATAGATAGTGACCTGGTGATCTATCGAACTACCCTCGTTGGGATTTTCCAAGTGGTTACCATTTGTCGAGTGGAAAAGTTCGAGGTCTTGGTTGTACTGATTAGTCCTCACTACTAGAAACGTCATTGAGACTCTACATGATAGGCGTCTCACTTTGACCCGTTTGCCGACTCACTTGGGGTCATTAGGCGGCGGGATTGGGTGAGATCCCGATGCATATAGGAGTCGATGCTTCGTTGTCGAGGATTCACCGCTCGCTCTCATGCGTGGATATCCTATGCTATCTGAGGGGATAATAGTGTATAAATCTCTGGCCAGAGTACTAGAAGTGTTTTAGGTAAATTGGTTTACCTAGTAACACTCGCGATGTCACTATTCGATCTCCAAGTGTATGCATAGCTATCGGATCTCTAGCGACTCTCGATTTACCAATGGTCGTTGATCTGATCGGGATATATGTGTTGAAAGGACCGTAATGTATGCTAACCACGACCAACTGGTTCTTGCAGGCACTATCAGTGATACCTAGGGGATCATGGGGCGATGTTGCTAGCCGCTTTACCAAGTCAACAAGGGTCAAATTGCGATTTCCCGCTGTTGAGGGGCAAAACTGTCATTATGGACTAGGTATCTGAATTTTTTTTTCAAGTCATAACATTCAGTTTTGGAAACTGATTCGATCGGTCTGATCTGATCTTAGATCGTAGTTATGATGAAACCGCAGTGTATGGGTATGACCCAAGTCCATTGGGCCGGTTCAAGCCCATCTATCACCTTTATTAAGTTAAGATGATTAGGGCTTGATCACATAAGACTCATAACCCAACCCTAGCTCCCAATTCGGCAGCCCCCTCCTCTAAGCCTCAAGCACACCGCCTTGCGCCGCCGTGTGCCGCCGCCGTCCGCCGCCCGCTTCGTGATCGGACTTGTTTCGATCACCACGACGAGGTGTTTCCGATCGTGCCAAAATCCATTAGCTTTCTAGTGCAGGCTGATTGGAGGAAGATTGAATCCGGTCGTGGACCTGATTGACGATCTACCACCGCCTACAGTTTTAAGTGCCGGTTTCCTCGTGAAACTGGTCGGAGCCAGGCGCCTAGACGCCAGTAAGGTAATCATCTACGAACACCCTATGTATGTTTGTAGATTTATTTTGAATGTATTGAACACTTTCCGGGCATAATTTTTGTTTTTTCGCTGCTCCCCGGGAAGTGGGATCCGGATCTGCCACTGCTATTCCAACATAGAAAACCCGACGAAGATTTCACGTATGGATTCTCCTCGTCGAGACGGTCTGAACAAGATTTTTGATGACGGCGGCGGGCGGCGACGGCGGCGGCGTGGGGAGGAGAGGAGAGGAAGGAAGAATATAAGCTGAAGAGCTTTTGGTACGAATCAAATGAAGACCCCATGGCCCATATTTATAGATTTTCCATGGGCTTGAACCAGATTAATGGGCTTGGGTCGGGCCAAGGCCCAGGGTGAACATTGGTTTCAAGTCCATCACTGTGGCTCCATCATAATCCCAATCGACGATCAGATCGGACCGTTCTACACAGTGTACAAAACTGAGAATTATGATGTGAAAACAATTTTCGGACCACCTAATCCAAAATAGCAGTTTGACCCCTGTAAGCTTCAAGGATAGTCAAACGAGCCCAAGCTTAGGGAAATTGCATTTTGACCCTTTTTAATTTTATGAAGTCGCACTTCCATCCTTCCTCCTCCTATACTCAACAAATTGAGCTTAATTTCCATGCGGGAATTGAGAAACCAGTACTTGTGTGACCCTCAATGGTTCAGGGATACGGTTAGACGTGGGCTCACAACATTTGTGACTCCGAAACCACAGTTTCGGACTAACCCATTGGATCATGGTAAAGCGTCTAGCAACATCGCCCCATTATCCCCTAGGTATCACTGATAGTGCCTGCAAGAACCAGTCGGTCATGGTTAGCGTACAGTACGGTCCTTTCAACACTAATATCCCAATCAGATCAACGACCATTGGTAAATCGAGAGTCGCTAGACATCCAATAACCATGCATACATCTCAGAGATCAAATAGTGACATCTCATGTGTTACTATATAAACCCATTTACCTAAAACACATCAAGTACTCTGGCCAGAGATTTGTCACACTATTATCTCCTCAGATAGCATAGGATATCCACGCACAGAGGAGAGTGGTGAATCCTCGACAACGAAGCATCGACTCCTACATGCATCGGGACCTCACCCAACCCCGCCACCTGATGACCCCAACTGAGTCGGTAAACGGGTCAAAGTGAGGCACCTATCATGTAGAGTCTCAATGACGTTTCGAGTAATAAGGGCTAATCTGTAGAACCAAGACCTCGGACTTAATCCACTCGACAAATGGTAACCACTTGGAAAGTCCGAACGAGGGTAGTTAGATAGATCACCAGGTCACTATCCATCTGCATGCTCAGAACATCACAATGTTCCCTACCAATGAAACATGGTACTTCACATCGCAGATGCTAGGCTCAAACTCGGGCGGCCTTATCCTCATTTTGACGGCCCAATCGACTAGGAACGAGTTTAGAACACACAGTGACTATTAGATGTGTTTCATGATATCCATCATATCCACAATCACATCTAACATACACTATGGTGCATTCTAGGTCTTTATCAAACACAATTGTTAACATTATAAAATAATGAAGATAAAGAATGCCATAAGATAATATGAATTTCATAAATAAAGATCGTTTTACAAAGAGTCAACAAGAACCCACACGCCACAAGTTGGCTAGTTGGTCACCTACTCTAACAATCTCTCACTTGCCCTAAAGCCAACTACTCATCAGACGCAGTCCCATTGTTTCGTGATGTTTTTCAAACAACGGTCCTGGCAAGGGCTTCGTAAGTGGATCAACAATATTGTCTGCAGAGGCAACTCTCTCCACTACTATGTCAACTCTAGCCACAATATCTCGGATAATGTGGTATTTCCTCAGTATGTGTTTGTATCTTTGGTGAGACCTAGGTTCCTTTGCTTGCGCAACGGCACCCGTGTTGTCACAGTACACCGGGACTGGACCAACTCCTTCAGGGAATATGCCCAACTCTTGGACAAAATTCCTCATCGAAACCGCCTCTTTAACAGCAGCTGATGCTGCGATGTACTCAGTCTCAGTGGTTGAATCCGCGATGGTGTCTTGCTTGGAACTCTTCCAAGAGACAGCACCACCATTGAGCATGAATACAAATCCAGAGGTTGAATTCGAATCATCCACATCACATTGGAAGCTAGAATCAGTTTATCCTTCCAATTTCAGTTCACCACCCCCATAGACTATGAACATAATCTTAGTCCTTCGTAAGTACTTAAGAATATCTTTCACGGCATTCCAATGCATTTGGCCGGGATTGGCTTGGTAGAGGCTCGTGACACTCAGAGCATATGCGACATCTGGTCTAGTTCAGATCATGTCATACATAATACTACCTATTGCCGAGGCATATGGCACACGTGTCATACTCTCTATCTCCTCATCAGTCTTTTGACACATAGACTTAGATAGAGTGACCCCGTGGCACATAGGTAGGTTTCCTCTCTTGGACTCTTCTAGAGAGAACCGCTTAAGTATGGTATCGATGTAGGTAGCTTGGGTGAGTCCGAGCATCCTTTTTGATCTATCTCTATAGATATTCCTAGAATATAGGATGCTTCACCCATGTCCTTCATCGAGAATCTACTAGACAACCATACTTTAGTTGACTGCAACATTCGCACATCATTCCCATTGAGTAGAATGTCATGAACATAAAGTACAAGGAATGTCATAGTAATGTTTCCATTAAGGAACGCAGTTTTCACATCCATTTGCCATATCTCATAGTCGTACCATGCGGCTATGGCTATTAGGATTCTAATTGACTTGAACATTACGACTGGTGAGAAGGTTTCATCATAGTCAACACCTTGTCTTTGAGTGTAACCTTTCGCGACCAGTCGCGCCTTGTAGGTCAGTACCTTACCATCAGGCCCAAGTTTTCTCTTGTATATCCATTTACACCCAATAGGAACTATTTATTTGGGAGGATTAACAAGAGTCCAAACTTGGTTTGAATGCATTGAGTCAATCTCAGATTGCATTGCTTCAAGCCACAAATTAGAATCAGCATCGGAAATTGCCTCCTTGAAAGTTCTTGGATCACAACCAATAGTTTGATCATTTTTATCATCTTCAAGGAGGAAACCATATCTAACAGGAGTGCTAGGAACCCTTTCAGATCTCCTAGGTGTGTCAATATCATGTCTTGGCTCTTGAGGTGCGGGAGATTCACTTGGTACTTCAGATGGTTCTCAAACCTCTTCGAGTTCTACTATCTTGCCTTTTCTATCAAGTAGAAATTCCTTTTCCAGAAAGGTGGCATTTCTAGAGACAAACACTTTTGTTTCATTGGGATAGTTGTCAGGCCTCGTGCTCATATCTGATTAAAAACACACAAACACATGCGGAAGCTATCAAAAAACGGGTAAAATTTTCGCTTTTGGCCTGACGGTTTAAACAATATAATTTAAATTACCACGATACTCAAAATATATCCCAGTTCATAAAAACAATCAAAACGCGGGCTACCAGCCAACAACAACAGTATAGCATAACAACAACAATATGTATCAGACTAATACAACGAAAAAGCGCAGGGCATCCCCTGGCTAACGGTACTGATACATATAAATATGCTATACGCTACTGGGATAATCTAACCCCGTCCTGGGGCACCTCCAGCTGGGTTAAATCCACGACCAGCTGTAAAACCTGGGTTCCCTGAAAAACAACACAAGCAAGGAAAACAACCAAGCCCTAGAGGGACATGGGGTCAAACCCCAGTACGGAGAGCAACTGAAATAGCTAAAAGAAATGCATAAGATAAAATGCAGATGCTATGCATGAGACACCGGATAACAGCTGAAGGCTACAACAAACAAGGGAGTCAAGGAACTCAAACATAGCTCCAAAAGATCTGCAACGAATCAGTGGCCACGGGGAGTGTTCAAAGTGTGTTAATGAGCCACTCGCCTTGACACAACACCCAAATACCAGATGCATCAAAAAACTCAACCTGCCGTTGCCTCGCCCATGAACTGTGGTAGTTAACCACTCGGCGCATGGTGGCTAACAGATCCCAGCAGGGAGATGAGAATGCGGTATTGCCGCTCGCCCTCGCAACCTGGTAAGAAACAACAGCAATATACAAGATACGAAGCTGCAAGATACAATACACGAGAGATCTAAAACAATGCGTGAACAATGCATGTATGCACATCAATAAAACATCTAGCATAAACACAAATGCTCAGCAAGCAACACACAGCCATGTTCATCGAAACATCCCAGCAATCTCATATTAATCTCACGCCAATTCCAAGCTACATCAAGCTCAAATCCGTACATTCCAATTCAGCTAAAATCTCACCACAATAAGGCCCGTGAAATCTGATTCCAACCTGCTAAAATCACACGCAAGGTTTCAGGGAAAATACAACCAAAACTCACGGCCCTGCACAAGAACTCACGGCTGGAATTTCACATACACAAACCAACCTTCAATCCTACCCAAACAACTTAACAGGAAGCTTAAAACAAGGCCAAGAACAAGATCTCAAAGCTAAATCAAAAATTTACCTTCAACCACAAAACGCACGAATGCGAGCAGCAACTCTGTGCTTTTGCTCCAGCTAACTACAGCCTCCAAAATGGGTATGAAAAGAAAGAGCTTTTCATGAGGAATCCAACGCTACCTCAAACGTTAAACGATGGCCGAAATCGACGGGAAATCACCGGAGAAGCTCACGGTGAACAGCGACCGAGGGTTTTAAAAACAGAAAACGAAAGTCGGGTAAATTTTGCTAAGTATGTGATCTGGTGAAATAAAACGAAACCAAACCTTGCTTCTTATTTAAACGCGAGAAATCTGGTTGATTATTCCACCGACAAAAACAGATCCCTCAACAATCTAACGCATGCGCTACATTGCTCAAAAGCCACGGTGAAGACTGCTTTCTAAAACCCGAGTACGCTGAAAGCTGGAAATGGCGGTAAAGCTAAAACGATGTCGCACAGCAACATGGTAAAATATGGAAATGCTAACACTACCGCGGAGAAGTCTGAACACTAAAACCAACGCTGGAGAGATCTTGACAATTTACACACTAGGCGCTAACACTTGCGCGCTACACCAACACGACGACGTAGCGGAGAAGTCTGGACAACAAGCGTTAAACGCTAAACGCTGCCTCAATCAACAGATCTCATCCCACGCGACCAGATCTCTCACGCTAGCTCAATACGGCGTCGCACCATTTTAACTAAACGGTGTCGCGTTGCACTAACACAAAACACGCGGGGCAGATGTCTACATAAACAAGCGCAACAGATTTCACCTCTAAACAGGAAATCCAGACTTCACAAAACGACGGCATTTCCACTCCTTCGCTATAAAACACGCTGCGCAATAACAAAGGAACCAGCGACCACATTTCTCACGAAACCCGAACAGCTTTCACCAAAACCGAGCAGACCTCTCAAAACCAGAGTTCTCACTCAAAATCTCGAAAATATCAAAATTTCCAGAATTTTTCTAAAAGTGATTTCCGACCCGAAAATGAAAATGAACCTTCCAATTGAACTCCGAACACCCAGAATTCTTTAAAATTGGATTAATCCAACAGTTAATATTTATATCAATTTCAGGTCTCACATTTCTCCCCCACTAAAAAGGATTTCGTCCCCAAAATCACAACAACTCTGGACACAACACAGAAACAGAACACCAAAACAGAACTTCGCTTAACACAAAACCAGGAGTTCAAGATAACTGAGCAAACAATTAACAACAACTAGGGATGAAATACAACCAAAAGCTACAAACTACTAATAATTTAGCTCAACAGCTACTCAAATAGATTCGACCACTCGCGCTGCATCTTTTCTTCCAGCTCCCAAGTAGCTTCTTCCCTGCCCTGTTTGCTCCACTGCACCATCACCAACGGAATGGTCTTATTCCTTAATTGTTTCTCTTTTCTGCCAAGGGTCTGCAAAGGATATTCTTGATAACTCAATGTCTGATCTAGCTCAACCTCGTCAGTCCTAAGCACATGAGACGGATCTGGCTCATACTTCCTGAACATGGAAACATGAAAGACATCATGTAGAGAAGATAACTCTGGTGACAAAAACAGTCGATACGCTAAAGGCCCAATCCTCTCAACAATCTCATATGGTCCGACGTAACGAGGGGCTAACTTTCCCTTGCGTCCAAAGCGCATGAAACTGCGAAACGGAGAAACTTTGAGAAAAACTTGATCACCAACCTAAAACTCGAGAGGTCAACGCCTCTTATTTGCATAACTGGATTGGCGATCCTGAGCAGCTTTCATCCGCTGTCAAATTAGATCTGCGTGATCCTTCATTTGCTGCACAAGGTCGGGGGCAGATAGCTGCTTCTCCCCCACTTCTTTCCAAAAAATTGGCGATATGCACTTCCTGTCGTACAAAGCCTCAAACGGCGCCATGCCAATCGTCACCTGATAGCTGTTATTGTAGGAAAACTCCACTAGAGACAACGCGTCTTGCCAGCTACCTCCGAAATCCAACACAACAGCTCGTAACATATCCTCCAACGTCTAGATAGTTCTCTCAGATTGGCCATCTGTTTGGGGGTGGTACGCTGTACTCATAGCCAATCTGGTACCCAAAGCTGTTTGCAAACTCTTCCAAAACCTGGAAGTAAACCTCGGATCTCGGTCGGATACGATCAAAACGGTCACACCGTGCAGTCTAAAAACAAAATCAACGTACAGCTTCGCCATTTTCTTCAACGATAAGGTCATCCCATAGGGAATAAAATGTGCAGACTTCAACAAACGGTCGATAACCATCCAAATAGCATCGCATCCTCTGCTGGAACGAGGAAGATGCGTCACAATCCATCGTTATGTGCTCCCAATTTCATTGGGGAACTTCCAAACTCTGCAACAGACCACTAGGTCTCATCGTTTCGGCCTTAACCATCAGACAGTTCAAACAACGAGAGACAAAACCAGCAACATCACTCTTCAGACCAGCCCACCAGAAGTGCGGCTTCAACGCATGGTACATCTTCCGTGCACCAGGATGAACACTATGTCTGCTACAGTGCGCTTCTCGGAGGATCTCCTCCTTCAAATCAATGAGGTTAGGCACAACCAGCCTGCAACGAAACCTCAAGCACCCATCAGAAGAAACAGAATAATCATCATGTTCGCCAGCACTGACCTTCAACTTCAACTCGTGGATGGAAGGATCAGTCCTTTGAGCTGCTAGAATACTAGAACAATCTGTGGCTCCACTTGGAAAGAAGAAAACACAACACAATCCTCAGCCGGGTAGAATCTCCAACCCGTAGTGTTAAGATGCTCCTGATCCTTAGAGATGTACAACGACTAAAGCATCTCACTAGCCTTACTGCTCAAAGCATCGGCCACTACGTTCGACTTCCCAGGCTTCTCCATCCAACGACGTTGTCTCATGTTCAAGTCAAACTGCGAAAACAGATACTACAAACTCTTGTGGTCTGAGTACACCACAAATTGCTCGCCATACAGATAGTGACGCCAGATCTTCAACGCAAAAACAACGGCCGCTAGCTCCAAATCATGGACTATAGATAATGAGTCTCGTGCGGTTTCAACTGCCGCGAGGCATACGCAATGACTCGACCACTTTGCATCAACACACATCCCAGCCCATTGAGCGAAGCATCAGATCAAACAACGAAACCACATGAACCAGACCGCAGAGGTAACACAGGTGCAGTATTCAACTTTTCCTTGAGCAGTTTAAAGGCATTCTCGCACTGCTCAGTCCATACAAACCTCTTGTCCTTCTGCGTCAGTTGAGTCGTCGGCTTTGCTATGCTAGAAAATCCTTCGATAAAACGACGGTAGTAGATAGCCAGACCCAAGAAACTGCGAATCTCGGAAACATTTCTGGGACGCTCCCAGTTCAGAAAAGCATCAACCTTATTGGGATCCACCGAAATACCCTCGGCTGAAATCACATGTCCCAAGAAAATGACGCGATCCAGCCAAAACTCGCACTTGGAGAATTTGGCATAAAACTGCTGATCTCTCAACGTCTCAAGGACAATCCGAAAATGCTCCTTATGATCCAAAGGAGTATTCGAATAAACCAGGATGTCGTCAATGAAAACAATCACAAACTGATCAATGAACTCTCTAAAAACCCGGTTCATCAGATGCAAAAAAACCACAGGCACGTTGGTCAAACCAAACGGCATTACCAGAAATTCAAAATGCCCATACCTGGTACGAAAAGCAGTCTTCACGACATCCTGATCTCTCACTCTCAGCTGATGATACCCTGAACGAAGATCAATCTTCGAGTACACCGCAGAACCTTGCAGTTGATCAAACAGATCATCGATACTAGATAGAGGGTACTTGTTCTTGACTGTCGCTTTGATCAACTGGCGAAAATCAATGCACATCCGCATTGAGCCATCCTTCTTCTTCACAAACAAAATGGGCGCTCCCCACGGTGACATACTAGGTCGGATAAAACCTTTCTCCAGCAAATCGTCCAACTGCACCTTGAGCTCTCTCAACTCCGCAGACGCCAGAAGATACGGGGCACGAGAAATCGGAGCTGTACCAGGTACCAACTCGATGCTGAAGTCAATCTCCCGCCTCTGTGGAAAACCAGGAATCTCCTCCAAAAACACGTCGGGAAAATGTCGCACCACAGGGACGTCACTGAGCTGCACACAGGAAGAAGAAGACGCATACAAAGCGTAGATCATAAAACCAGCATTCCCCAAGGATAACAAGCTGAACATCTCCATCGCTGAGACCAACGGGATCTTTGATCGAGAATCCTGGCCGTAGAAGTCCCATTTCTTGCCAGACATAGGCCTAAAGCGCACAATCCCATGGAAAACACGGGCAGGAAAATTGAAAACAAAACAAGTACCTGCGATCACCCGACCCGGCATCTCCTCGGCCTGCTCCCTTGTGATGGAGTTAACCTGAGCATGCTGGGGTCCAGAGAAGAAAAGCTGAGACGACTGTCCGAACCGCGATGGACCAGGCTGCTTGAACGGCCTAAACTAAGTCTCACCCAACCGGGGCTGCTGAAACTGAGGGGAACGACCCCTAGACTGACCTCCACGACCCTGAGGCTGGGCAGCGGTCTGCTGTGATCCAGCTGACGGACACACTCTAGAAAAAATTCTCGTACTGACCACAAATGTTGCAGGAACCCTGCACACCAACACACAGCATAGACGGATCTTGCCACCGCAGTGACCACAGAACTCTGCCCGAGAACCACTGCTACTCGAGCTACCCGAACCAGAAGAGCCAGAACCCGACTTCTTCTTGAACTGCTGACCGCGGGGTCGGAACCTCTAATGGCCAGACTGTTGTGCCACCTGTGGCTGCTGCTGCTGCTGGGGCTGATATGCTGACTGGGAGGACTGTGAAGACTGCGCTCCCTGAATAGCAGGACGACCACCCTGCGCTTCCTGCTGCCTACGAGCACGACGACTACGCAAGCCCTCCTCAATGTCGATAGCATCATCTACGGCCTCAGCATAACTCTTGGGCTTACTGGTCAACACCATCTGATACAATTCTTCATTCAGGCCCTCAAGAAATCTAGTCCGCTTTGCTCTCTCCCGACCAGAAACATGGGGAACGTACGCCAACAAAGAAGAGAACTGACGAGAATACTCCCTAACAGTCATGGAGCCCTGCTCCAGATGGTCGAACTCCCACTCCCGGGCGTTCACATAGGACTCGAGTACATACTCCTGTCGGAAGGTCTCGCAACCCCAAGATATCCCACCATCGGTCTCCAACAACGTACTCTAAGCGCCTCGCCACCAGCGCTCCGCCGCCTTCTTGAGCAAGAGGGTCACTAAACTCAGTCGAAGATCATTATCATACTGCACCCGATCGAAAAGACCAATAATTTTCCGGAGCCACGAGTCTGCATCCTCACTGGACTCGTCACCATTGAAGACTGGAGGGTTCATCCGCTGAAACCGTTCTATCACGACATCCATCCTCTCCACAGGAGGTGCCGCAACCTCAACTTCTCCTCGTCGCTAACACGAGTATGACTGCGAGCACTACGCCTATCCTCATACTGTCCTGCTGATTCCTCAAACTGCCACCTACCTCTACCATGACGTCTAGGCGGCATCTACGAAAGCACTCAAGAGGATCAAGCAAAACAGAACAGATACAACATACATAGCACATAACACAAATACGCAGCACGTAATCACATAGATCAAGCACATGCAACACACGACACTGTGCCTAGACTCAAGTGTGATCAAAGAAATTGAGCTTATCCCAGCTTAAGTTCTGATACCAAAAATGTCAGGCCTCGTGCTCATATTAGAGTAAAAACACACAAACACATGCGGAAGCTATCAAAAAGCGGGTAAAATTTTCCCTTTTGGCCTGACGGTTTAAACAATATAATTTAAATTACCACGATACTCAAAATATATCCCAGTTTATAAGAACAATCAAAACACGGGCTACCAGCCAACAACAACAGTATAGCATAACAACAACATGTATCAGACTCCAACAATAAAATACAACAACAAAGCGTAGGGCATCCCCTGTCTAACGGTACTGATACATATAAATATGCTATACGCTATTGGGATACTCTAACCACCTCCTGGGACACCTCCACCTGGATTAAAACCACGACCAGCTGTAAAACCTGGGTTCCCTGAAAAACAACACAAGGAAGGAAAACAACCAAGCCCAGAGGGACATGGGGTCAAACCCCAGTACGGAGAGCAACTGAAATAGCTAAAAAAAAATGCATAAGATAAAATGCAGATGCTATGCATGAGACACCGGATAACAGCTGAAGGCTACAACCAACAAGGGAGCCAAGGAACTCAAACATAGCTCCAAAATATCTTCAACGAATCAGTGGCCACGGGGTGTGTTCAAAGTGTGGTAATGAGCCACTCGCATTGACACAACACCCAAATACCAGATGCATCAAACAACTCAATCTGTCGTTGCCTCGCCCATGAACTGTGGTAGTTAACCACTCGGCGCATGGTGGCTAACAGATCCCAGCAGGGAGATGGGAGTGCGGTATTGCCGCTCGCCCTCGCAACCTGGTAAGAAACAACAGCAATATACAAGATACGAAGCTGCAAGATACAATACACGAGGGATCAAAAACAATGTGTGAACAATGCGTGTATGCACATCAATAAAACAGCTAGCATAAACACAAATGCTCAGCAAGCAACACACAGCCATGTTCACCGAAACATCCCAGTAATCTCACATTAATCTCACGCCAATTCCAAGCTACATCAAGCTCAAATCCGTACCTTCCAATTCTGCTAAAAGCTCACCACAACAAGGCCCGTGAAATCTGCTTCCAACCTGCTAAAATCACACGCAAGGTTTCAGGGAAAATACAACCAAAACTCACGGCCCTGCACAACAACTCACGGCTAGAATTTCACATACACAAACCAACCTTCAATCCTACCCAAACAACTTAACAGGAAGCTTAAAACAAGGCCAGGAACAAGATCTCAAAGCTAAATCAAAAAGTTACCTGCAACCACAAAACGCACGAATGTGAGCAGCAACTTCGTGATTTTGTTCCAGCCAACTACAGCCTCCAAAATGGGTATGGAAAAAAAGAGCTTTTCAAGAGGAATCCAACGCTACCTCAAACGTGAAAAACGATGGCCGGAATCGATGGGAAATCACCGGAGAAGATCACGGTGAACAGTGACCGACGGTTTGAAAAACAGAGAACGAAAGTCGGGTAAATTTTGCTTAAGTATGGGATCTTGTGAAATAAAACGAAACCAAACCTTGCTTCTCATATAAACACGAGAAATCTGGTTAATTATTCCACTGACAAAAACAGATCCCTCAACAATCAAACGCATGCGCTACATTGCTCAAAAGCCACGGTGAAGTCTGCTTTCTAAAACCCGAGTACGGTGAAAGCTGGAAAATGATGCTAAAGCTAAAACGACGTCGCACAGCAACACGGTAAAATATGGAAATGCTAACACTACCGCGGAGAAGTCTGAACACTAAAACCAACGCTGGAGAGATCTGGACAATTTACACACTAGGCGCTAACACTTGCGCGCTACACCAACACGACGACGTAGCGGAGAAGTCTGGACAACAAGCGTTAAACACGAAATGCTGCCTCAATCAACAGATCTTATCCCACGCGACCAGATCTCTCACACTAGCTCAATACGGTGTCGCACCATTTTAACTAAACGGCGTCGCGTTGCACTAACACAAAACACGCGGGGCAGATGTCTACATAAACAAGCGCAACAGATTTCACCTCTAAACAGGAAATCCAGACTTCACGAAACGACGGTGTTTCCGCTCCTACGCTACAAAACACGCTAAATCGAAAAGTTACCTACAACCACGAAACGCACGAATGTGAGCAGCAACTTCATGCTTTTGCTCCAGCCAACTACAGCCTCCAAAATGGATATGGAAAGAAAGATCTTTTCAAGAGGAATCCAACGCTACCTCAAACATGAAAAACTATGGCCGGAATCGACGGAAAATCACCGGAGAAGCTCACGGTGAACAGTGACCAAGGGTTTGAAAAACAGAGAACGAAAGTCGGGTAAATTTTGCTAAGTATGGGATCTGGTGAAATAAAACGAAACCAAACCTTGCTTCTTATATAAACGCGAGAAATCTGGTTAATTATTCCACCGACAAAAACAGATCCCTCAACAATCTAACGCATGCGCTACATTGCTCAAAAGCCACGGTGAAGTCTGATTTCTAAAACCCAAGTACGCTGAAAGCTGGAAAATAGCGCTAAAGCTAAAACGACGTCGCACAACAACACGGTAAAATCTGGAAATGCTAACACTACCGCGGAGAAGTCTGAACACTAAAACCAAATGGAGAGATCTGGACAATAAGCGTTAAACGTTAAACGCTGTCCCAATCAACAGATCTCATCCCACGCGACCAGATCTCTCACGCTAGCTCAATACGGCGTCGCACCATTTTAACTAAACGGCGTCGCGTTGCACTAACACAAAACACGTGGGCAGATGTAAGCGCAACAGATTTCACCTCTACACAGGAAATCCAGACTTCACGAAACGACGGCGTTTCCGCTCCTACGCTACAAAACACGCTGCGCAAAAACAAAGGCACCATCGACCAGATTTCTCATAGAAACCCGAACAGCTTTCACCAAAACCGAGAAGACCTCTCAAAACCAGAGTTCTCACTCAAAATCTCGAAAATATCAAAATTTCCAGAATTGTTCTAAACGTGATTTCCGACCCGAAAATGCAAATGAAACCTTCCAATAGAACTCCGAACACCCAGAATTCTTTAAAATTCGATTAATCCAATAATTAATCTTTATATCAATTTCAGGTCTCACAATAGTATAAGTGGTATCCAATAGAATTCTTAGGATACCCAATGAAGTAACATAAGATGGATCTATTATCCAGCTTATCTCCCACTGTCTGCTTTTCACGTAAACAGAACATCCCCATATCCTCAAGTATGAGTATTTGAATGGCTTGCCCATCCATATCTCTTATGGAGTTTCATCCACCGCCTTGGTGTGGACGTTGTTCAACAACATTACCGCCGTTTCGAGCGCATAGCCCCAAAACGAGGCAAGAAGTTCAGTGAAACTCATCATAGATCGAACCATGTCCATCAAGGTTCGATTACCACGCTCCGCTACACCATTGAGCTGTGGTGTGGCCGGAGGGGTCCACTATGAGAGAATCCCATTCTCTTTAAGATAGTCTTGAAATTCGACACTCATGTATTCTCCACCTCGATCGGATCGAAGTGTTTTAATACTTTTCCCCAACTGATTTTCTACTTGAATTCTTTGAACTTTTCAAAGGATTCAGACTCGTGCTTCATTAAGTAAAAGTACCCATAAAGGTGATGAAGTAGGTGTGACCGGACCTAGTACCAATGCTAAGTGGGCCACACACATCAGTGTGGATCAAATCCAATAGGCCTTTAGCACGTTCAGGCTTGCCCGTGAAGGGTAATTTAGTCATTTTTTCCTTGAGAAAATACTCACAAGTTGGTAGGGAGTGAATATCAGACATATCAAACATGTCACTCCTAATCAACTTGTTCATCCTATTCAAGGAAACATGACCTAGCCTAGCGTGCCAAAGTTGCGCCGGGTTCAAACTATAGCTTTTCCTTTTTATTGTTGTTGTATGTGTTTTCACATCGCGAGTTGGAACTTCTTTCAATTTTAAGGCGTATAGATCGTTTTCGCGTTCCCCAATTCCAATCAAACATTCATTCTTGTATATATTGCAAATCAAATTGACAAAATGACAAGAATATCCATCACTATCAAGCATAGAAACATAAATGATGTTCTTTATTAATTCAGGAACAAATAAAACGTCTCTTAACAACAACTTAAAATTTGAAGGCAAAAATAAATAAACATCTCCAATAGCTTCAGAAGCAACCTTTGCTCTGTTGCCAAGCCTCAAGTGGGTCTCACCCTCTCTAAGACGTCGACTTCTTGTCATTACCTGCAAATAATTACAGATATGAGATCCACATCCGGTATCAAGTACCCAAGAAGTCGAGTTAAGAGACAAATTTATTTCAATGTAGAACATACCTTTTTCAGTTCGCAACTGCTCGAGGTAATCCTTACAGTTCCTCCTCCAGTGCCTAGGATTTTGGCAGTGGTGGCAAACATCCTCAGTTTTGTCCGGCTTTGAGGCCCTTGCCTTAGGCTTCTTGGTGGTCTTTCCCTCCTTCGCAGAGGCAGAACGCTTCTTTCCCTTGTGTTTGGGCCCCTTATTCGCAGAGGAAGAAGAGCCCAAAAGGAGGACGAGCTTGTCCCTCTTTATGGTCCCCTCAAACACGACAAGCATGTTTACCACCTCTTCAAGGGTGGCTTCCAGCTTGTTCATGTTAAAGTTGACCACAAAGGGGTCGAACGCAGCAGGGAGGGAGAGGAGAAGCAGATCCACAGACAGCTCATGTGGAAGCGTGATATCAAGGCCCACTAGCTTTTCAATGAGCCCAATAATACGGACCCCATGCTCGCAGACCGAAGTCCCCTCGCGCATGCGGCTCGTCATGAGCTCCTTGACAGTAGTGAACCTCTCAGTCCGAGAGTTCTCCCCATACAGTTCCTTGAGATGAAGGTGTATGCCAGCAGCATACTCCGTCTTCTCAAAACGCCGCTGTATTTCGTTGGACATTGATGCCATCATATAGCACCATGCCTTAAGTTCATCGTCCCACCATTTTTCCAGATTTTCCAGCTCCTCAGGACTGGCATCGGCAGGGCTTCCTTCGGAGGGGTCTTCTCTAGCGTGTAGAGAAGTTTCTCCGAAGCCAAGACAATCTTGAGGTTTCGAAGCCAATCTTGGTAGTTCAAACCAGTGAACTTGTTGCTATCCAGTATAGAAGCAAGTGGATTTTTGATTGAAGACATTATAATAGCAGTTTATACTGAAAGGAAAAACAGACATGCATCACAGACTATTTATGAAAAACGCTAAGACATAAAACAAGGTCATTTAGTTTTATGAATTACCCTCCCACTATTTTAACGATTTCACCACCCTCTAATGAAATCGAGAAATCAAGTTTCCTTAGTGGGTACACAGAGTCCAATCAAGAAATCATGGTCCCGAATAATATCAGCCAAGCATGATCCTCAAAGGGTAGAGCCCAATTGCAACAGGTGCAACCTCCATGTATTTACCTCACGTCCACTAAGGCCCAATAATATGACGCCGATTACTATCACGTGTCAAGACGACCCATCAATGTTGAGTTGTGATGGACGGTCCCCTTAATGTCCCCAATAATATGAGCCAACGTTAAAGGGAGTTCCAACCAACTCACAGCAAGTGTCAATGACGTGTACAGCTTTCCGGCTTACATAACCCCCTCAATAATATGAGCCGGACCATGTATACGGGTAGCATCTACGTACACCCATTGTTGATGGAAGGTAGGAAATTTTAAACAATATTTAAATTCCCTTAGCTTATCGAATAAACTTTTAATCTTTATATAAATTTTAAATTAAATTTAAAATGAGGGATTTTTCATTTGGAAATTTGGTCTCAATAATTTAAATCAAATTTAAAATCGCGGATTCAACAGATATATATCACATACATAATTGGGATGATCGATAGGCGAGAGCTATGCGATCCGTGGTTGCCAAGCACGGATCTAGGTCCAATCCTAGGTGACATGCAGTATGCAAATGCAATCCTATTACATAAGCTTCCAGTTTTACAAGTCATCGGTCTTCAATATCTTTGATCATCATCTCCACCATCTTCAAAATTATCCTCCCACTAAGTCTAATATTTATATTTAACTAACCATGACAAATAGGGATACAATTTAAAAGGGGTGGGAACGTGCCACAAATAGGCCAATTTTAAAATGATATCAACAATATTACAACCAACAATCGTAAAATCTAGCATACACCTAACACATTGGGCACAGCTCTTGATCATCACAAACATTATCAATTCAATTAATTGACATAAATAAAATAATCAAATCAAATTTGATATTATCCAACAAAATCGTATTTTAAATATAAAATCACATTTTATAAATAAAATCTTTTTTTGTTATTTTAATTGCATCAATTTTGGGCTCAAAATAATTTTAGGTCCAAAACTCAAAAAATTTCAAAAATTAATTTTTTTGGTCCAAACAAAAGGCCCAATATCAAGTATTGGCCCAAATACCCCTCGGGCCATCCGGGACAGGCTCGTGCATCAATTTTGGGACTCAAAAATAATTTTTAGGTCCAAAACTCAAAAAAATTTCAAAAAATTAATTTTTTTTGGTCCAAACAAAAGGCCCAATATCAAGTATTGGCCCAAATACCCCTCGGGCCATCCGGGACAGGCTCGAGAAATCCCTAGAATTCAAAAACCGTCGCCGCATCTCAGCCCCGGAACCGTCGCACGGGCGGTGTGCCACTGCCAGCACGCGTGCCGCAACAGTGCTGCAGGCTGTGCGCGCGCCTGTGCACAACGTGTGCGCACGAGGGTGGCCACCTGCGCGCACAGCTCGAGCAGGTGGGACGGCAGGTGTGCGAACCACCATGTGCAACATGTGCGCAAGGTTACTGGCCAGCGTGCGCAACATGTGCTCACGTTTACTGGTCAGCGTGCGCAATGCGTGCGCACCACCGTGCGCAATGTGTGGGCACGGTTACTGGTCAGCATGCGCAACGCGTGCGCACCACCGTGCGCAACATGTGCGAACAGTTACTGGTCAGCATGCGCAACGCATGCGCACCACCGTGCGCAACATGTGCGCACGGTTACTGGCCAGCGTGCGCAACGGCCGCCACGATGCACGCACGGGATTTGCGCACGTTCCCGCGATCCCCGCCGTGATTTGCGCTAGGCGAGTGCGCACGCCGCGCGCGAGGGCGCTCGGCGGCGGAATTTTTTTTTTTGAAAAATGGAGATCTGATGCAATTCAGGCAGAAATTGATGTATTGACAGATCCGTGCCAAGGCTCTGATACCACTGTTGGCGCAGCGGTGGAACCGTATCCCGCTCCCGGGGCACAGCGAAAGAATTCAAATTTTGGAGCCCAGGAATGTTCAATACTCCTATAAAAACATTCATAAACATACATAGGATGTTTAGAATGATACCTTGCTGGAGTCTAGGCTCCTGGCTCCGACCAATTTCAAGAGGAAATCGGCACTTCAACGGTTGGCAGTTTTGGCCTCCTAATGTCAGGCCTCATGCTCACAACATAGATAAACAATGCACAAACAAGCAGAAGCTAATAAAAAGCGGGTGAAATTTTTTTGCTTTGGCCTGACGGTTTAAAACAATATAACTTAAAATAGTGCGATACTCAAAATAGATATCCCAGTTTACGGAACCGACCAAACAACAAATGGTTACAAGCCATAACAATATAGTATAGCATTCAAACACAATTACCAGACTCCAACCACTGGATACAACAACTAAGCACAGGGCATCCCCTGGCTAAATGTACTGATACATATAAATATGTTATACGCAACTGGGATACTCTAACCACCTCCTGGGGCACCTCCAGATGGTTTAAAGCCACGACCAGCTGTAAAACCTAGGTTTTCTGAAAACAACACAAGCAAGGAAAACAAACCAAGCCCCATAGGGACATGTGGTCAAACCCCAGTACGGAGAGCAACTGAAATAGCTAAAGAAAAGCATATGATAAAATGCAGATGCTATGCATGAGACACCCGATAACAGCTGGAGGCTACAATGGAAGAGGGAGCCAAGGAACTCAAACATAGCTCCACAATATCAGCAACAATTACTATAAGCAAAGGTCCCGAGAAAACCGGATTGCAACCTGTCGAAGCACACAGGGCATAAATCACAGGGACGCTAATACACAGAAATCACGCTGGGAGTTACACACACTCAACCAGCTATCATCATACACAACAACTCAACAGGAAGCTCAATTCTAGGCTACGAACAAGATCTCATCGAATTACGAAGTTCTACCTGAACTACGAAATGCACGAGCTAAACCAGCAACTTCGTGCTTCTGCTCCAGCCAACAAAAGCCTCCAAAAAGGGTATAGGATGAAGGAGCTTCTCAAGAGGAGTCCAACACTACCTCGAACGTACCAAACAGTGATCGTAAACGATGGGAATTCACCGGAGAAACTCACGGTGAACAGTACTAGGGTTCAAGAAACAGAGATCGACAATCGAGAGAATATTTCGCTAAGTATGGGAACTGGTATCTCAAATCGAAGACCAAGTCTTCCTATATAACTCGCAACGACTGGAATCTAATTAAAACGTCCGCGGACAAAACCAGCAGTTGCAACAACAACCAACAGCTGCTGAATCCCATAACTAATAAATCCCAAAAACTCAAAACGACGTCGCAAGGTGACACGTCACTCGATACTTTCGCTAAGTATGGGAACTGGTATCTCAAATCGAAGACCAAGTCTTCCTATATAACTCGCAACGACTGGAATCTAATTAAAACGTCCGCGGACAAAACCAGCAGTTGCAACAACAACCAACAGCTGCTGAATCCCATAACTAATAAATCCCAAAAACTCAAAACGACGTCGCAAGGTGACACGTCACTCGATACTTGTGACTAGTGCTCAAACCCAAAATCTGGACAACCCAACGACTTGATGCTTCACAAACCAAAAACTGGTACCAGACGTTGCATCAAAAAGCTGCATTCCAACCTATATAAACGACGTCGCACAGACCCAGCAGCTGGTCGCTAACCCAACGACTGGATTCATTAGCGCTAACCAAAACGACGTCGCACATCGTACGTCATCCAGACGCTAACTCTCACGCAAAAACTACCAGACGCAAGCTACAGGAAAGTTGACTGGCGTGGACATCTGCTTTCAACGAAACAACAACCTGACGACGCACACGCTAGCAAATCTCGCGCAGCTGGTACCCAAAACGGCGTCGCACCAACTTAACTAAACGCTGTCGTTCCCGCTCGATACAAAACACGCTAAAACAACGTTTGATTAACAAAATGCGCTGCGACTGGATTTCACCACCGACCAGCTTTCACCACAAAAGCAAATCTCACAAAACAGATCTCAAGCTCAAAATACCAAAATTTCTAGAGTTGCTTCAAACACCGATTAATCCAACAAATTAATCTCATTATAGATTTCCAGGTCTCACAATTCTCCCCCACTAAAATGGATTTCGTCCTCGAATTCAATCAACACTTTTGAAATACAACTCAACAACAGCAAGCCAAAACAAAAACTCGCCTAACACAGGCCAAGAGTTCAAGATAACTGGGCAAACAATTAACAACAACTAGTGAAGAAATAAAACTAAAAGCTACAGCTATTGGAAATTTTAGCTCAACAGCTACTCAAACAGATGCGGCCACTCGCGATGCATCTTTTCTTCCAGCTCCCAAGTAGCTTCTTCCCTACCATTTTTGCTCCATTGCACCATCACCAACGTAATGGTCTTATTCCTCAATTGTTTCTCTTTTCTGCCTAGGATCTGCAAGGGATATTCCTGATAACTCAACGTCTGATCTAGCTCCACCTCGTCAGTTCTTAGCACATGAGACGGATCTGGCTCATACTTCCTCAACATGGAAACGTGAAAGACGTCATGTAGAGAAGCTAATTCAGAAGGAACAGCAGCCGATACGCTAACGGGCCAATCCTCTTCTTCCCTACCATGTTTGCTCCATAGCACCATCACCAACGGAATGGTTTTATTCCTCAATTGTTTCTCTTTTCTGCCTAGGATCTGCAAGGGATATTCCTGATAACTCAACGTCTGATCTAGCTCCACCTCGTCAGTTCTTAGCACATGAGACGGATCTGGCTCATACTTCCTCAACATGGAAACGTGAAAGACGTCATGTAGAGAAGCTAATTCAGAAGGAAACAGCAGCCGATACGCTAACGGGCCAATCCTCTCGACAATTTCATACGGTCCGACGTAACGAGGAGCTAACTTTCCCTTGTGTCCAAAGCGCATAACACTGCGAAACGGAGAAACTTTAAGGAAAACCTGATCACCAACCTGAAACTCTAGA
>KV019604.1:151908-166981 GCA_001598015.1 Dorcoceras hygrometricum | reverse complement strand
TATTTGAATTGAGAATTGTCGTTACCTGTTTTGTATGAGTTTGAGTCAACTCGTATTTTGAGTATTGATATTTTGAATGTATGTTTTGAGTTCAGGCCCATATTATTTCGAAAAATTTTTAAGCCCTGTTTTACGCTTCCGTGATTATGTGATTAATTGTGTTGTAATCTTGTGTGATTAGCACGGGGCCTGACATTTTTGGTATCAGAGCTTAAACTGGGATAAGCTCGATTTCCTTTGATCACACTCGAGTCTAGGCACAGAGTTTTGATTTGATTTTTGATTAATTATGTGACGTATGTGATATTTTATCTTTCTATGTGATATATCTACTGTGAGATCTTACCTCTAGATTTGTTTAGATACCGCCGAGGAGAGGAAGAGGTAGGACGACTAGACGTACTGCGGAGGAGTCTAGGGCAGGTAGTGATGATGATATTCATCAGGTTGAGAACGTTACTAGACAGATAGGCGAGATGGAGTTGGTCCTAGCTAGGTTCAGCGGACGAACCTTCCGACCTTTTCTGCAGCTAAGGGTGGTGCGATGCCTGAGGCTTGGTTAGCTCAGATGGAGGAGTTGTTCGATACTCAGGAGTATGCTAATGAGAAGAGACTGAAGCTGGCGATGTTGCAGCTGAGGGACAATGCACAGTGCTGGTGGAGGGGTACTTCTCGTATCCTTCGTGATAGTGGGTCTGTGATCACTTGGGAGAGCTTCTGTGAGGCGTTCAGACAGGAGTATACCCCGGATTCCTTCTATAACAGCCGGGAGCGGGAGTTTGATAACTTGAAACAGGGAAACATGTGAGTGGCTGAGTATGCCCGATAGTTTTCTGCACTTTTGGTTTACGTGCCTCATGTAGCCAACCAGAAGCGGATGACGAGGAACAAATTTTTGAAGGGCTTGAGGCCTGATCTGTACCGGATGGTTTTGTCTGGTTCACCTGCGACCTATATTGATGCAGTGAACCTAGCAGTGGATATTGAGGGGATGACGAGGAACAAAGTTTTTGAAGGGCTTGAGGCCTGATCTGTACCGGATGGTTTTGTCTGGTTCACCTGCGACCTATATTGATGCAGTGAACCTAGCAGTGGATATTGAGGAGAGTTTGTTGGAGGTTGAGGCTCCGATTCAGCCGACTACTGGACGCACCTATCAGCCTGTGCAGGATGAGTCTCAATCTTTTTATCCTCCTCAGGGGGCGCAGCAGCAGACAAATCACCAAAGGTTTCGACCTCGAGGGAAACAGTTCAACAAGAAGGTGAATTTGAGTTCCTCTGGTTCTGCGAGTTCTGTTCTGGCAGTGGTTCCGGCAGTGGTACTAGCGGCATGTCTTGTGGGCAGTGCGGAGGAAGGCATCCGAATTCGCAGTGTCGAGGAGTTCAAGGGTTTTTCCATAACTGTGGACAGCCCGGACATTTTTAGAGAGTATGTCCTTTGTTGAGGGGTCAGTCATCAGTTCCTTCGCAGCAGGGATCAGCTGGTGGTTCTTCTCAGAGACCACAGTTTCCTGCCCCTACCCAGCGATCTGGATTCCAACCCCGTGAGCCTTCTAGGTTTGGAGCACCTTCGAGACCTCAGCCCCAGATTCTGCAGCAGGCTCAGGCGAACGCTTTGACGAGAGATCGGGCTGAGGAGGCACCTGGTAAGATGATCGCAGGTACATGCTTTATCTTTGATTTTCCTGCGAGAGTTCTATTTGACACTGGTGCATCACACTCTTTTATTTCTGATATGTTTGTTTGTGAGCATGGGTTGAGTTCTTCCCCATTGTGTAAAGTTGTTTCCGTGTCTACCCCTGCTGGTGTGAATCTATGGTCCCGTGAAGTGGTGTTGGATGGTGTGCTTCCATTTGATGAGCATGTTTTGGTGTCCAATCTGATTGTTTTGGGAATCAGATATTTTGATTGCATCTTGGGAATGGATGTAGTATCTAGCTATAAGGCTACTGTTGACTGTTTTCATGGTGTGGTGAGATTCGCCCTGATTCGGGTGAGAAGTGGGAGTTCAACGATGCTGATTCACGCTCGAAAATTCCACTGATGTCCGCCATGGAGATGTTTATCCTGCTATCGTTGGATAATGCAGGATTTATGATCTACACGCTTGACGTTTTCCAAGAGCCCTTATTAGAGTTGAGTGACATTCCGATCGTCCGAGAGTTTCCCGACGTGTTTCCAGATGGTATTCCTGGATTCCCTCTGAGACGTGAGATCGACTTCAGTATCGAATTGGTGCCCGGTACCGCCACGATTTCTAGAGCTCTTTACCGGTTGGCGCCAGCAGAGTTGAAAGAGATGAAGGATCAGTTGAGAGATCTCTTGGAGAAGGGCTTCATCAGACCGAGTATGTCGCCTTGGGGAGCTCCAATTATTTTCGTGAAGAAGAAGGATGGGTCTATGAGGATGTGCGTGGATTTCCGGTAGTTGAATAAGACAACGGTGAAGAACAAGTATCCTTTGCCAAGGATTGATGACTTGTTCGATCAGTTTCAAGGATCGATCGTATACTCGAAGATTGATTTGCGCTCTGGTTATCACCATTTGCGGATTAGAGATGCTGACTTGGTGAATACAGCATTTCGGACTTGATATGGGCATTATGAGTTTCTGGTCATGCCGTTTGGGTTGACGAATGCCCCAGCTATTTTCATGGATTTGATGAATCGCGTCTTTAGCGAGTACATCGATCGGTTTGTTATCGTCTTCATAGATGACATCCTAGTGTATTCGAGGATCATGAGAGAGCATAAGGAGCATCTCAGACTGGTGTTGCAAAGATTGAGAGACTCGCAGGTGTACGCCAAGTTCAGCAAGTGTGAATTTTGGCTTGATTGAATTATATTTTTGGGTCATGTGATTTCGGTGCAAGGGATTTCGGTGGATCCGAGTAAGGTCGAAGCAGTTCTTAACTGGGAGAGACCTAGGAACGTTTCAGAGATCCACAGCTTCTTGGGATTGGCTGGCTATTACAGGAATTTTATCGAGAAGTTCTCTTTGATAACCAGGCCTCTGACTCAGTTGACTTAGAAGGATCTAAAGTTCGTTTGGACTGATGAGTGCGAGTATAGTTTTCAGACGTTGAAGGAGAAGTTGACTACTGATCCTGTTTTGGCTCTACCGTCTGGATCTGGAGGATTCGTCGTGTGCTCCGATGTTTCTCTCAATGGTTTGGGGTGTGTTCTGATGCAGAACGGGTACGTGATTGCCTATGCGTCTCGACAGTTGAAGCCTCACGAGACGAGGTACCCTGTTCATGATCTGGATTTGGCTGTGATAGTGTTTGCCTTGAACATTTGGCGACCTTATCTGTATGGTGAAGAATTTGTGGTGTACACCGACCACAAGAGCCTGAAATATATCTTCACGCAGTCTGATCTGAATATGAGGCAACGACGATGGATGGAATTGCTCAAGGACTTTAACTGTGAGATTCAGTATCAGCCTGGGCGGATGAACTCAGTAGCAGATGCTTTGAGTAGGAAGATCCAGCCTGCGATGCTTTCGTCTTTGAGTGTCTCTAAAGTCTATGAGCAGTTGAGTACTTCTGGTTGGCGTTTCCAGTAGGGTGATCAGTACTTTATGGTTTCTTCGATCCAAGTAGAACCGGAGATTGTGAGTGACATCAGGGAGGCGCAGAGGACTGATCCATATGTTCATGATTTGAAGATTAAAGCCCGAAGTGGTCAGACTGATGATTTCTCTATTTCTTCGGATGGATGTCTGAGATTTCGAGGGATATTGGTGATTCCGAACTTGATCGATTTGAAAGAGACCATCATGAATGAAGCGCATTGTAGTCTGTACAGTGTGCATCCGGGCGAGAGAAAGATGTACCATGCCTTGCAGCCTCATTACTGGTGGGAAGCATGAAGAGCGACATCTCTGGTTTTTTTGCTAGATGTTTGAATTGCCAGCAGGTCAAGGCTGAGAGATTGAAACCTGGTGGACTGCTACAAAGTTTGGAGGTGCCCCAATGGAATTGGGAGCACATCGCCATGGATTTTGTGACTCATCTACCTCGATCGAGTAGGGGATGTGATGCGATTTGGGTGGTGATTGATAGACTTTTGAAGTCAGTCCATTTCATTCCCCATGACATGAGGTGTTCGATGAACAAATGGCGAAGCTGTATATCGACCATGTGGTTAGATTGCATGGAGTGCCTGTTTCGATTGTGTTTGACTGAGACCAAGGTTCACTTCTCGTTTTTGGAAGAGTCTGCAGGAAGCGATGGGTTTGATATTGGCTATGAGTACAGCCTATCACCCACAGACAGATGGTCAGTCTGAGTGGACCATCCAGACCTTAGAGGATATGCTGCGAGCAGTTGTGATGGATTACAGTGGTGGCTGGAAGGATTCTTTGTCCTTGTTTGAGTTTTGGTATAACAACAGCTACCAAGTGACTATCGGGATGTTTCCATTTGAGGCGTTGTATGGTCGAAAATGCAGATCTCCGATTTGTTGGGAAGAAGTTTGTGAGAAACAGCTTTCTACCCCTGAGTTTGTGCAGCATATGAAAGACCAGATTGATATGATTCGAAGTAGAATGAAGGCTGCACAAGATAGATTTACCATCTATGCTAACCGGATACGTCGAACCGTTAGAGTTTGAGGTTGGCGATCGAGTATTTCTCAATGTTTCTCCTTTCAAGAGCGTGATGTGCTTCAGATTTAAAGGCAAATTAGCTCCTAGATTCATTGGCCCCTTCGAGATTGTTGAGCGGATTGGACAGTTGGCTTATCGATTGAGACTGTCTGATGAGTTCAGCGATGCATGATGTCTTTAATGTGTCAATGTTGAGGAAATATGAGCCAGATCCATCCCATGTGTTGAGAACCGACGAGGTTGAGCTGGATTCTTCCTTGAGCTATGTTGAATACCCAGTGCAGATTTTGGATCGGAAGGAGAAGCAGCTAAGGAACAAGATAATTCCATTGGTGATGGTCCAGTGGAGTAAGCATGGCCGAGAAGAAGCTACCTGGGAGGTTGAGGAAAAGATGAGACAAGATTGGCCTCATCTGTTTGAGCATTGACAGTGTGAATTCTAGGTAAATTATGATTCTTTGCTTCCAGTTTGTTAGATGATTGCGTCTGATTGTGATGTTGGATTGAATTTTTCTTCCCTGTGTTTGCCTTTGATTTCGAGGACGAAATCTCTTAAGGTGGGGAGAATGTGAGGATTGAGAAATTAGAATTTAGAAATTTCGAATTTTCAGATTTTAGAATTTTGAATTTTTGGTGAAATATGATTTCCTAGCTTTTCAAAGAAAAACGCTGTCGTTTTGTGAAATCAGACGTAGCACTATTGCGAGAAATCAGTTGTCGCGCATTTCAGATTTCAACGTGAGTCAACGGTACTGTAGCGCCAGCTGATGAATCTGATCAGTTGTTAATGGCTCAAGAGTGATGCGTCGTCGTTTCTCTTTTCGGTAGTAGCGCTTGAAGAGATATCTGCTGGCATCAGTTCCGCGGATGAGAGGATTAACGAGAAAATGACACGTGTTGGTCAACCTTTTTGGTGTTGACGCTGAATTGTATCGCTATCTGCTGTTGCGTTGTGAGGAATTGTCCCAGCTGAATGACCAGCTATTGGTTTGAGGAACCAGTCACTGATGAGAGGCTACGTCATTTTGTTTAGTTGGAACGCAGCGTTTTGAGTGTAACGCTTTTGACCAGCTGTTGGCAGCAATGGTGACGTGTCCTTTACGATGTAGTTTGAGTTGTTTAGCGAGACCAGCTGCTGCTTGTTTGGAAAAAATCTGTCGTCAGATATTGTAGCGCTACGGCGTAATTTTGATTAGTTGATGCGGCGTCGTTTTGATGTTCTTTTGAGAATACAACGTCTGATGGTTTCTGCTGGTTTCGTTGAGAGGAAGTGCTGATTTCTGTTGTGAGCAACCGCTGGTGTCTGTTGTAAGATACCTACTGTTTCGATGTCTGCTGATTTTGGTGAGCAGCAGCTGGTGGATTGAGAGATATATAGATAAGTGTTGATCGACACTTAGAATTATTCTGAGCCCGATATTTCTTATCTCCATTCTTCAAATCCCATGATAGCTACTGTTCACCGTAACTATTGTCCGTCGATTTCCGCCGTTCTCCACCGTGGTTTTGAGCAATTTTGGTGGCGCTGTATTCCTTGTGAGTTGCTCTTCCGATTGTTACCCATTTGAGGCTGTAGAACGACCTTGGAGAGGATCGCGAAGTTGCTGGTTTCTTCGTACAGTGGAATTTGATAGTTCTTCTGCTGGTTTCAGCTTATGGGTAAGGAATTCCTACTGTTCTAAGCTTAGTATGGACTGTTAGTACTTTGTTTAGAGGTAGAACCGGATTCGAGTTCTTGGCCGTAGGAAATTATGTATTGAAGTTTAGATTTGAGCTAGATATGAACTGAGTATTAGTTTCCTTAACAGATTTGAGATTCAGGATAGCTTTCGCCGTGGTTGAAGGAGCCAGGTGAAATCTGGTTGGTGCTGGTTGGAATTTCCATGCCTTGTTATATCTGTTGACGTAGAAATCAGCTGTTGAAGGTACGAATTGAGCAGATTTAACAGCTTTGAGCGTGAACATGGCTGTAATTGATGTTGTTAAATCTGCTGATATGCTTCTGTGATCTACGTGATACAGCTTGTGAATTGATTGATTTTTACATTCTGTTTTCACGTTGTATGCATTGTGCATTGAATATTGAATTGGCATACATGCATACATCTTGAGCCTGATTGACAGATTGATTGATGATCCGATTGTAAGCCACGTTGTGACTGGCCGACTGATGAGTTGTGCCTGAAAAGTCCAACGCTATCATCGGAGTGGTGACTACCGGATTCGAGTGTCTACCACCGAGCTGTGATGGGCTGACGGGCTCTGAAGGTCACGGACCGATGATTTCCCCGATTGATACTGTTAGAGTAGGTGCCCAACTAGGCAACTTGTGGCGTGTGGGTTCTTATTGACTCTTTGTATAACAATCTTTATTTATGAAATTCGTGTTCTATTATGGCATTCTTTATCTTCATTATTATATAATGTTAACAATTGTGTTGGATAAAAACCTAGAATGCACCATAGTGTATGTTAGATGTGATAGTGGATATGATGGCTATTATGAAACACATCTAATAGTCACAGTGTATTCTTAATTCGTTCCTAGTCGATTGGGCCGTCAAAATGAGGATAAGGCCGCCCGAGTTTGAGACTAGCATCTGCGCTGTGAAGTACCAAGTTTCATTGGTAGGGAACATTGTGATGTTCTGAGCATGCAGATGGATAGTGACCTGGTATCTATCGAACTACCCTCGTTCGGAATTTCCAAGTGGTTACCATTTGTCGAGTGGATAAGTCCGAGATCTTGGTTGTATAGATTAGCCCTCATTACTCGAAACGTCATTGAGACTCTACGTGATAGGTGCTTCACTTTGACCCGTTTACCGACTTAGTTGGGGTCATCAGGTGACGGGATTGGGTGAGGTCCCGATGCATGTAGGAGTCGATGCTTTGTTATTGAGAATTCACCGCTCGCCTTTGTGCAGGGATATCCTATGCTATCTGAGGAGATAATAGTGTGATAAATCTCTGGCCACAGTACTAGATGTGTTTTAGGTAAATGGGTTTACCTAGTAAAACACGCGATGTCACTATTTGATCCAAGATGTATGCATGGTTATTGGATCTCTAGCGACTCTCGATTTACCAATGGTCGTTGATCTGAATGGGATATATGTGTTGAAAGGACCGTACTGTACGCTAACCATGACCGACTGGTTCTTGCAGGCACTATCAGTGATACCTAGGGGATCATGGGGCGATGTTGCTAGGCGCTTTACCATAATCCGATGGGTCAGTCCGAAATTATGATTTCGGAGTCGCAATTGTTGTGGGCCCACGGCTAGCTGTATCCCTCAACCATTGAGGGTCACACAAGTACTGGTTTCACAATTCCCGCACGGAAACTGAGCTCAATTTGTTGAGCATAGGAGGATGAAGGATGGAAGTGCGACTTCCTAAAAGTCAACAGGGGTCAAAGTGCAATTTGTCTAAAGTTTGGGCTAGTTTGACTATCCCTGAAACTTGGAGGGTCTCAACTGCAATTTTGGACTAGGTGGTCGGAAAAATTGTTTTCGCATCATAATACTCAGTTTTGTAAACTGTGTAGATCGTTCCGATCTGATCGTCGATCAGGATTATGATGGAGCCACGACGATGTACTTGAACCGAATGTTCATATGGACCTAGGCCCGCCCCAGGCTCATTGGGCCGGTCCAAGACCATCACATGTCTATTAATACTTGACCTAGGGCTACATTGTCTATAACAACTCTCACAAAACCCTAGACTATAGCCGCCGCCCCCCTCTCCTCTTCCTCCCTCTCGGCCGCCGCCCCTCACGCGCCGCCCATCGTGCACCGCCACCGCCGTGTGCCACAGCTTGTCGTGGTTCGACTTGTTACGACCACCTCGACAAGAAGATTCCGTCCGTGAAAGATTCTTCATGTTTTCTAGTGCAGACTGACGAAGGAGTCGTGATTCCAGTCATGGACCGGATTAGGAGAACGAATATCACCAACCGTTGAAGTGCCAATTTCCTCGTGAAATTGGTAGGAGCCAGGCGCCTAGACGCCAGCAAGGTACCAAATCTAAACACCCTATGGATGTTTATTTGTGGTATTCATTATGTATTGACCGTTCCCGATACAAAAATTTTAAATCTTTCGCTGCGCCCCGGGAGCGGGATCCGGATCCGCCGCTGCGCCAACAGATACACCGTGCGGGTATGGAGGTTGACTGAGATGATTTTCCAGTTGATACACTGGTCTAGCTATCTGATCCTTGATAGCCCTCATGCATTTCATAGCATTGATTATAGCATGTTGCATGATTAGCTGTTTTGATAGCTCTTCGTACTGAGGCTTGACCTCGTATTTTTTTTCCTGATTTTATGTTGTTTGGATCTGTGTTACCCATTTGTAGGATCTTCAGGTAACCAAGCTGGATCGAGTGGAGTGCCAGCTGGTCGATCATCGTTTCCTTGAGTCCCAGTCTACTTTTCTTATGTATCAAACCAGGAGATGCCCTGTGTTATTATGTATTTTGGGGATCGTTGATGATTGATATTTGTTGTTACCTGTATTGTATGAGTTTGAGTCAACTCGTATATTGAGTATCGATATTTTGAATGTATGTTTTGAGTTCAGGCCCAAATGATTTCGAAAAATTTTTAAGCCCTGTTTTATGCTTCCGTGATTATGTGCTTAATTGTGCTGTAATATTGTGTGATTTGCACGGGGCCTGACATTAGTTGTTTGCCGCTATGAGACGAGTAGATAGCTACCACACTCTAATGAGCTTTGGCAACAAAAGGTTGAGTGCTGGTTATGCTCTGGTACCATGTGTTGAGACGAGTGGACAGCTACCATGTTCTCACATGCTTCGTGGCCACTTTCATTCATTCGATCTGTTTGACAGATTCTAAGCTGGTCCTTGAGCTCCTTTGGTTTCCTGATTCGTTTGTAGCCTTTGCATCCTGCTGTCTCATGCATAGCAAGTACATTTATATATGTTGCTATCTATTTGCTGTTTGTATTGCTCTCCGTACTGGGGTTTGACTCCTGTCCCTCTGGGGCTGGTTGTTTTGGTTGTATGTGTGTTTTTCAAGTTACCAAGGTTTCTCAGCTGGTCGTGGAGATAACTCTTCTGGTGGTGCCTCGAGAGGTGGATAGAGTGTCCCAGTTATCTATAGTTTATAATTACGTATTAGAGTCATCGCTGGGTAATGTCCTTTGTTGACGTTCTATTGCTGATTTGATTTAGTTGTCTGGGATACACTCGATGCTTGTATTGTTATTTGATTGTTGATTGGTTCTTCGGTTGCTGTAAAATCAATATTTTGAGTATAAGTGTATATTTTAAACTATGTTTTCTAAGTCAGGCCAAAGCAAAAATTTTTAGCCACTTTTCAGATGCTTCCGTATTTGTAATTGCATGGTTAATCTCTGATTTGTGCACCGGGCCTGATAAAGACGGCCGGAACGGGGTCCAGTGGCACACGGAAGCGATGGCTAGCAACAATGGCAGGGGCGGCGGGGGGAGGCTGAGAGTGGATGGGAGGGGAGAGGAGAGTTATGATTCAATAATCAAGTGGGTTTTTGTTTCTCTTTCTTAAAGTGTCCCTTCAATGTCATATTTATAGGTAGAGGCATAGAGTTTGAGTTGAACAAAATAGAGGACACTCGGTTCAACTCAAACCGTGAAGATTTGGTTCAATTCAAAATGGGAACTTTCGGTTCAAGTCAAACAGGGAACATTCGTTTCGACCCCCTCGATTGTGATCTTATCATAATCCCAATCAATAATTAGATATCACCGATGTGATCATTTTACAAAACTGATCATTATGATGCAAAATCAAATTTTCGGATCACTAAATCTATTTATGGCAGGTTAACTCCCATTAGATAAATATGAAAGTCCTACTCCCTTAGATAATTTTGGAAGTCATGCTCCCAACCTTCCTCCTACTATACTCAACACTTTGAGTTCCATATCAATTTGGAAACCAGTACTTGCGTGACCCTCAATGGTTCAGGGATACAACTAGTAGTGGCCTCACAACTCATTGCGACTCCGAAAACACATTTTAGGACTTGCCCATCGGAACATGGTACAACGTCTAGCAAAATCGCCTCATGATCCCCTAGGTATCCCTGATAGTGCCTGCAAGAACCAGTTGGTCATGGTTAGCGTACAGTACAATCCTTTCATCTCAAATATCCTGACCGAATCAACGACCATTCATAAATCAAGAGTCGCTAGAGATTCGATAGCCATGCATACATCTTGAAGATCGAATAATGACATCGCATGTGCTACTAAGTAAACCCATTTACTTAAAGAACATCTAGTACTCTGGCCAGATATTTATCACACTATTATCTCCTCAGATAGCATAGGAAAAACATGCACAAGGGCGAGCGGTGAATCCTTGACAACGAAGCATTGACTTCTACATGTATCGGGACCTCACCCAATCCCGCCACCTGATGACCCCAATGGAGTCGGTAAACGGGTCAAAGTGAGGCACCTATCATGTAGAGTCTCAATGAAGTTTCGAGTAGTAAGGACTAATCTGTACAACCAAGACCTCGGACTTAATCCACTCAACAAATGATAACATCTTGGAAAGTTCGAACGAGGGTAGTTCGATAGATCACCATGTCACTATCCATCTGCATGCTCAGAACATCTCTATGTTTCATACCAATGAAACGTGATAATTTGCATCCCAGATGCTAGTCTCAAGCTCGGGCGGCCCTTATCTATTTTGGATGGCCCAATCGACTAGGAACTCGTTTAGAATACACAATGACTATTAGATGGGTTTCATGATAGCCATCAAATACACTCACATCTAACATACACTATAGTGCATTCAAGGTCTTTATCCAACAAGTTTGTAATCATAATAATGAAGATAAATAATGCCATAAAATAATGCGAATTTCATAAATAAATATCGTTTTACATAGAGTCAACAAAAGAAAACCCACATATCACAAGTAGGCTAGCTGGACACCTACTCTAACACTGACACCTATGAGGCTCCACCAGCTGATGCATCTCAGGACCAGCTGAACCACCTGAAAAACCTACAGTGGCCAACACACGACCCAAGAAGCCCCAATGGAAAAACAGACGAGGTCAAACCTCAGTACGAAAATCAATCATAATACGGTAGTCAAATACAGCATGCAATATAACATGTCGTGCTATGCATGAGAGGTACCAAGAATCATCGATATCAAATAACAGTGACACAGTTGGCGATCAATGACATAATTGCCACACGCATGTGAGTATATGGGAGCTGCCCACTCGGCTCACACGCAGTATCAGAAGCACAACAAACAGCTCAACCCGTTGGTGCCCTAAGCTCATGTGTGTGGGTGCTACCCACTCGGCTCATAGCGGCAAAACAACTCACAGCATGGAGAAGAGGTATGCGGGTGCTACCCGCTCGACCTCATTTATTCCACGAGAAAGCTTCCTGGTACTATTCAATCATCAACAACAATCGGTTCTGAAAGGATTCAGGCTCAACATGATATATGTGTATGTAATGCCAACAAAATCATATAACTGCATGCAATATAAGAGCGGAACAGATTGGCAATATTAGAACAGAACAACTCAGGATTTCTCATGCTACCTACGGCTAAGCAAATCAGCACACAGCCACAAATACAACAATGTACACAAGAAATCAGCTCGGCAACTCAGCACAATCACAAACAGCTGCGGCAACTCAGCCCACAACTACAGTTCAACATTAGCACACGCGGGTTTATTCACATGCCTATTTCAAAGCTGCAATCAGAATCTCCATTCGTACCTTGTTTAGATCTTACCAAAAACCTATACTCAAAGCTCACGGCTGAACATATTACATGCACACTGTCCCGCCAGCTCTCGGCCAACAGCTCAGAGCCAGCAGATCACGGCAAAAACCACAAGAAAGGTACAATCTGCCAAGATATCTAAGAGATCTGCTTGAGTTCAGGCTCATATAGGTCACAGTCGAAGCTTTAAAATTTGACCAGCCTAAACTATGAGACCCGAAAGATTATTGGATTAATTGAGTAAATTAATCGGGTTTGTCATGGACCATATTTGGCATGAACAGATGGGATGGCCAGCTTTGAGTTGGTATTCTTGGTGAGCGTATCGGGTTTTTATTTTGTCTGTTTCGAACGGATCTGGACAGTTGTAGAGTTCAGCAGAGTAGTAGGCAGATTCAAGGAGTTGAGAAGCGCTGGTTGGTGAATTCGGATTTGGTGTTAGTTGATTTTAATCGAAGCTAGAGGTCAAATCTGGTTGTCGCGAAGTGCTTCGAGTTCACTAATAGGCGTCCTGTGCGGGTAATGATACGCTTAGTTTGGAGGAAATCAGATTTGAGTTTCGTTAGTTTTTAGCGCTGCGTGAACCGGCCTGGTTACAGAGTTTACTGTAGACAATTTTCAGGTTGTCTAGATCGGAAGGCATTGCGATGCCGTTTTGGATATCAGTAAACGTTGGTCAGAGTTGGTATCAGATCTGGGTGTTTTGACTAGGAGAAATGTGACGCCGTTTAGAGAGACACGTGTATGTGTTGATTGGTTAGTGGTGCGACGTAGTTTGGTAGTAGCGTGCTGGTGTAGCGTATGTTCCAGATCTGTAGTGATACTCAGATCTTAGCAGGTATCAGATTTGAGCTAGTATTGTCGGTGATTACTGTTCATCAGATTTTTGGAACTTAAGTAGTATTTATAGAGGACTTTGACCGTAGTCTTGCTATTGTTTCCCGACACTTAGAAGATATTTCTTTCCGTAAGCTTACTCTGTTGCGATACCCTAGTTACTGTTCACTGAAGCTTATCTTCTCCGATTGCCGACGGTAGAAGACTTAGATTTGAGCAAGATTGGTAGCGCTGGACTCCTCTTGCTAAGGCGATTCGTTCTGTAACTTTTTCGAAGGCTTGCGATTAGCTGGAAGAAGATCGCGAAGGAAGCTACTTTGTGTGTCTGTTACCATTTGAGCAGATTTGCTTTTCCGTTCAGGTAACGCTCTGAGCTATGATATATCCTCCCTTATGCTTCGTTTAGAGCTGTCTGTTGTGCTAGAAGGATAGGATAGAGCTGGGTGGAGCTCGTAGCTTCCAGTTCGTAAGCTATGTGTTAATGTCCCTGAGCGTTGTGTTGTGTTGGTTTATTAGGTTATGATCTGGTTGCTCGGACCTTGTTGTGGTAATTGTAGCTCAGAAGGTTAAGGTACAGATGTGAGCCTATTTTACAGCTTTGGATTTGGCATGGATATTATGTGTGATGTTGTGTATGATTCTGTGTTGTTATTGCTTTCTTCTGTTGTGTTGATTATTGCAAGATGATACATTGCATACATGCATTATTCATGTTGAGCTCAGATATTGTTTAGTCGTGCCTTGCTGTGTTGATCTATGTGTAACAGGATGCATGTTTTGGAGGCCGAGCGGGTAACTCCCGTGTCCCTCATCTCCCTGCTGGGATCTGTTAGCCACTATGAGCCGAGTGGGTAGCCCCCACGCCTCATGAGTTGGGAATCAACATGTTGAGTGATTGTTATTGCATCTTGTACCGTTTGTTGAGATGAGTGGGTAGCTCCCATATACTCACACATCCCGTGGCCACTATCTTTCAGATGATCTGTATCAATTGCTGAGCAGTTTCTTGAGATCCTTTTGTTAGAGTAGATGCCCAACTAGCCAACTTGTGGCGTGTGGGTTTATAGACTCTTGTATATGACAATATTTATATATGATATCCGCATTTATATATATGGCATTCTTTACTTTCATTGTGTGTATGATGATTTACAATTGCGTTGAGTAAAGACCTAGAATGCACTTAAGTGTATATTAGATGTGATAGTGGGTATGACGGCTATCATGAAACAAATCTAATAGTCACTGTGTATTCCGAACATGTTCCTAGTCGATTGGGCCGTCAAAATGAGGATAAGGCCGCCCGAGTTCGAGACTAGTATCTGCGATGCGAAGTACCATGTTTCATTGGTAGGGAACATTGTGATGTTCTGAGCATGCAGATAGATAGTGACCTGGTGATCTATCGAACTACCCTCCTTCGGACTTTCCAAGTGGTTATCATTTGTCGAGTGGATAAGTCCGAGGTCTTGGTTGTACTGATTAGTCCTCACGACTCGAAACTTCATTGAGACTCTACATGATAGGCGTCTCACCTTGACCCGTTTGTCAACTCACTTGGGTTCATAAGGCGTCGGGATTGGGTGAGACCCAGATGCATGTAGGAGTCGATGCATCTTTGTCGAGGATTCACCGCTCGCAGACATGCGTGGATATCCTATGCTATCTGAGGGGATAATAGTGTACAAATCTCTGGCCAGAGTACTAGAAGTGTTTTAGGTAAATGTGTTTACCTAGTTACACTCGCGATGTCACTATTCGATCTCCAAGATGTATGCATAGCTATCGGATCTATAGCGACTCTCGATTTACAAATGGTCGTTGATCTGATCAGG
>KV019604.1:105794-144823 GCA_001598015.1 Dorcoceras hygrometricum | reverse complement strand
ATTGTTGATGGAAGGTAGGGTTAATTTAAACAATTTTAAATACCCTTTAGTTTATGACAATCTTTATATATGATATTCACATTTATATATATGGCATTCTTTACTTTCATTGTGTGTATGATGATTTACAATTGCGTTGAGTAAAGACCTAGAATGCACTTAAGTGTATGTTAGATGTGATAGTGGGTATGACGGCTATCATGAAACACATCTAATAGTCACTGTGTATTCCGAACATGTTCCTAGTCAATTGGGCCGTCAAAATGAGGATAAGGCCGCCCGAGTTCGAAACTAGTATCTGCGATGCGAAGTACCATGTTTCATTGGTAGGGAACATTGTGATGTTCTGAGCATGCAGATAGATAGTGACCTGGTGATCTATCGAACTACCCTCCTTCGGACTTTCCAAGTGGTTATCATTTGTCGAGTGGATAAGTCCGAGGTCTTGGTTGTACTGATTAGTCCTCACGACTCGAAACGTCATTGAGACTCTACATGATAGGCGTGTCACTTTGACCCGTTTGCCGACTCACTTGGGGTCACAAGGCGTTGGAATTGGGTGAGACCCCGATGCATGTAGGAGTCGATGCATCGTTGTCGAGGATTCACCGCTCGCAGACATGCGTGGATATCCTATGCTATCTGAGGGGATAATAGTGTATAAATCTCTGGCCAGAGTACTAGCAGTGTTTTAGGTAAATGTGTTTACCTAGTTACACTCGCGATGTCACTATTCGATCTCCAAAATGTATGCATAGCTATCGGATCTGTAGCGACTCTCGATTTACCAATGGTCGTTGCTCTGATCAGGATATATGGATTGAAAGGATCGTACTGTACGCTAACCACGACCAACTGGTTCTTGCAGGCACTATCAGTGATACCTAGGGGATCATGGGGCGATGTTGCTAGACGCTCTTACCATGATCCGTTGGGCAAGTTCGGAATTAGATTCCGGAGCCACAATGGTTGTGGGCCCACGGCTAGCTGTATCCCTGAACCATTGAGGGTCACACAAATACTGGTTAGAGATTCACGCACGGATACTCAGCTCAATGTGTTGAGAATACGGAGAGGATTTCGGGGAGTGCGACTTCCTAAAAGTCAACAGGGGTCAAATCGGGATTTCCCGCTGTTGAGGGGCAAAACGGTCATTTTGCACTGGGGTTCTGAAAAATGGTTTTTCAGATCATAGTATTTAGTTTTGGAAACTGAGTCGATCGGTCCGATCTGATCGGCAATCGGAGTTACGGTGAAGTCTCGGTGATGGAGATGAAACGAATGTTCATCCGTTGGACCCTGGCCCGTTGGGCCGGATCCAAATCCATCACTAAGTCTATTTAATATAGACTTAGGAGTTAACTTAAACACAACACTTGATACATCATCAACCCTAACCCTAGCACTCAAGCCGCCGCCCCCTCTCCTCAACCTCACGCCGCCGCCGCCGTGCGCCGCTCGCCGGAAAATTGTTTCCGGCCAAATTTGACGAGGTGAATCCGTCCGCACAGATCTCGTCAGGCCTTCTAGTGCAGGCTGACGAAGGAATCCTGTTTCAGGTCGTGGACCTGATTGACGATATCTACCACCTCCTACCGTGAAGTGCCGTTTTCTTTACGAAACCGGTCGGAGCCAGGCACGATTTGCCAGCAAGGTAGCAATCTTAAACGCCCTATGAATGTCATAGCATTTTGTTTTTATCGTATTGATCGTCTCCCGGTATTGTTTTATTTGTTCTTCCGCTGCCTCGCCGTGAGGCGTAATCCGGATCCCAACACCTTTGGCTCCCTACCTTCGGTTGTAGCCTTGTTCTCTTGCATAGCATCTGCATATTATCTATTACTATTTAACTGCTATTTTTCAGTTGCTCTCCATACTGGGGTTTGCCCCCATGTCCCTCTGGGTCTGGTTGTTTTGTTTGCCTGTGTGTGTTTTAGGTTATCATGGTTGCTCAGCTGGTCGTGGAGTTGATCCAGCTGGTAATTCCCCGGGAGGTGGATAGAGTGTTCCAGTTATATATAGTATTTATTTGTTATAATGTATTGTATCTATGTTGAGCGAGAGACTCATCATGGATCCTTTAATTTGTTGATTCGGAGTCACTCTATGCTTGTACGTTAATTTGTGTTGTATTGTTGGGTTGGGTTTTCAGTGTTGTAAAACCTGTATTTTAAGTATCTTTGTATTTTAACTTGAGTTTTCTAAGTCAGGCCAAAGAGAAAAATTTTAGCCACTATTTTAAATGCTTCCGATATTGTTTATGGATGGTTATACTCTGTGTTGTGCATCGGGTCTGACATTTTCGGTATCAGCTTAAGTTGGGATAAGCTCAATTTCTTTTTATCACACTTGAGTCTAGGCACAATGTTGCTTGTTGCATGTGCATGACTATGTGATTTATTTGCTATGTGATATACTTGTTGCTGTGTGAACTTATTGTTTAGTGCCTTCGTAGATGCCGCCTAGATGTAGGGGTAGAGGTAGAGGGTAGATTCCGGAAGATTCCGAGGGTCAGAACGATGAGGTTAAGCGTAGGATTCCTGGTCGTAGGCGTACTAGGCATATTGATGAGGAGGTTGATGTGCTGGCATCCCGTGTGGATGAGATGGAACTAATCATGGCGAGGTTCAAGCTTATGAATCCTCAGACTTTCGATGTTGACGAGAGTAGTTAGATGCTGAGTCTTGGCTACAGCATTTTACTGGATTTTTTGATAGGGTGCGCTATGATGATGAGCGCAGGTTGAGTTTGGCGACGTTCCAACTGAGGAAGAACGCAGATCGATGGTGGAGAGGTGCTTCACGTACGCTCGAGGAGACTGTTGCAGGGATTACTTGGGATAGTTTCTGTACGGCGTTCCGCCAAGAGTATGTTTCGGATTCTTACGTGAATGCCCGGGAGCGAGAGTTCGACAACTTGGTTCAGGGAACCATGTCGGTGGGCGAATATGCTCGTATGTTTTCTTCTCTGTTGGCTTATGTTCCTCGTGTGTCTGGCCGTGAGAGGGAGAACAGGAACCATTTCTTGGAAGGGCTTAATGAGGATCTGTACTCCTTGGTGTTGGCGAGTTCACCTACCAGTTATGCGGACGCGGTGGACAAGGAAATGGACATCGAGGAAGGGTTGAGGAACCGGAGGTCTCGGGTTCAGCCTCCAGTGGTGCAAGGTTCACGTCCCAATTTTTCAGGGGCGCAACCTCCCCAGTTTCCCCAGTCATCTCAACAGCAGCCCCAGCAGTCAGCGCATCAGTCTGGACGCCACAGGTTTAGGCCTCGTGGTCAGCAGTTTAAGAAGAAGCAGGGTTCTAGTTATTATGGCTCCGGTACTTCTAGCAGAAGCAGCAACAGTAGCCCTAGAGCCATCTTTTGTGGTCAGTTTGGAGGCAGACACCCCTCACCGCAGTGTACACGTGTTCAGGGAGCTTGCAATAATTGTGGGCAATATGGACATTTTGCGAGAGTGTGTCCATTGGAGGGATCTCAGCACGTCGCATCCCCACCTTAGGGCCGTTCTGGTGGATCGTCTAGAGGTCATTCTTTGCCTGCTCCGCAGCAGAGGATGGGAGATACTAAGTATAGGCCGTTCCAGCATCCTGGTCGTTCGCGGTTTGTACAGTCTTCCTAGCCTCAGTTCTCAGGACCTCAGTTTGCCCAGGTGAATTCCATGACGAGGGAGCAAGCGGAAGGCACGCCAGGAGGAGTGATTGCAGGTACTTGTTCTGTCTTTGATTTTCTGCACGTGTATTGTTTGACACTGGAGCATCACATTCGTTTATTGATGATGTATTTGTGGTTGAGCATGGTTTGCATACCACTTCATTGTGTGATGTTGTGTCTATTGCAACTCCTGCCGGCACGAACCTGTACTCCCAAGAGATTTGTTGAATGGCATTCTTAGTTTTTCATGTTGTTAGTGAACCTGATTCATTTAGTGAAGTGGGATTTCGATTGCATTGTGGGAATGGATGTGTTGATTAGCTTTAGGGCCACCGTGGACTGTTTCCATGGCGTTGTGCATTTTAGGCCCCGGTCTGGCGAGAAGTGGGACTTCTATGGCCTCGATTCCCAATCGAAGATTCCCTTGGTCTCTGCTATGGAGATGTTTAGCCTTATGTCGTTGGAGAATGCTGGATTTATGATCTATGCTTTGGACGCATCCTTTTCATTGTGTGTGGAGCTTAGCGACATCCCCGTTGCTCAAGATTTCCCTGATGTGTTCCCCGAGGAGATTCCTGGCTTTCCTCCGAGGAGGGAGATCCACTTCAACATTGAGTTGGTACCTGGTACAGCTCCGATTTCACGAACTCCTTATCATTTAGCTCCAACTGAGTTGAGGGAGTTGAAGGTACAACTTATTGATTTTCTAGAGAAAGGTTTTATTCGATCGAGCATGTCGCCGTGGGGAGCTCCTTAGACGGCAGCTGGATTAGCAATGGAGACGTCCAAAGTTGAGTCAGTTGTTCGTAATCAGGCGGAGGCCAATTTAGACCAGCAGCTGTGATATTCGTAAAGGCTGGAGAAAGGTTCAAAGAAGAAGATGAACAGTAGAAGTCTGGAACCAGTTGTGAAGAACAAAAACCAGCTGGAGCGCTAACAAGATCTGGAATCAGCGATGATGACGTCAGCATTTCTATTGGAGGAAGCAGTGATCAGCAACGATGACGTCAGCATTGCTGATTGGAAGAAATTATCATCAGCAACTATGACATCAGAAATCAGCAGTCGACAAGAAGCACAAGAGCTGGATCAGCGATGATGACGTCAGCATCGATGTCATCACAATCAGCAGAGAGCTATAGTACAACCAGTTGATGATACTTGAAGTTAGCGATAGCAAAACGATGTCGTTTGGATAAATGGATACGACAGCGTTTTGCCTTCGCGCTAAGAACCAGCAGGTACAACTCTCAAGAGAAACCAACAAGAAGCTACAGTAAATCCAGACGAGAGCTACAGTGTTATAATTAACCAGTCGAGGATGCATAGAAAACGATGTCGTTTGAATAAGCTGCAAGATTATCTTCACCAGATGGTCAACCAGTCGTAAGCTACAGTGCTTTGCATATCCATTCGACAAGAATGCAGACGCAATGAAGTTGAAGAACGACCCAGACGCTGGTAGATAAATACTAATCAGAAGTTGCGAGGATTTGGAACCAGACGCAGTAGTTTAAAATACAACCAGTAGTGAAGCAGTTGACGAATTATATTATGAAGATTCACTAAAACTGGATGTCAACTGCTGAGCTTATTTCAAATGTTGAAGACGACAAAAATCCTGCAAAATAAAGGACACAAGGACAACTCCCTGTCGGTACTTTACAGAACTTATTTCAAACGGGAAGAATTTTTGTCCAACGGATTGAATTGAGGCTTATATACGAGAAGAACGCCATTGAAGACTTGGCTGTTGAATTTGTTGTTCCACAGAAAAGATTAAATCAAAAGAAGACAACAATCTAAGGGAAAATGAACCTTAAGCGAAGCTGTCAACTATCATTCGTAGAGAAGCTTATTGCAGTTGACAGCTGAGCTAGAATCAGCTTTTGTAGAAGCAACTTCCCTAGTGTGTGAGAAATAAAGAAACAGAGAGTTGAGCGCTTCATTGTAAAAATCTCACACACAGAGATTCATTCACATTCATTGTATAGTGAATGAATCTCAAAACCCAATACCAATCAGTTCCCGTCCAAGCACGAAGACGTTAAACTCTGTGTATGTAGTCTTTGAACAGAGACGTTAAACAAGTTCTGAGTGAACAGCCGAGGGCTGGTAGAGTCTAGGAGTTCTCGCAGCTGCTGGTTGCGGGATCGGGTCTGTATGTCAACTGCTGATTTTACAGAAATCTGTTTGCATAAATCTGTTTTCATATGCTCATTTTACAGAAATCTGTTTGCGCAAAGTTGTTTTAAAATATTAGGATTCAGTTCTGGTGTTTTCCGCATAATTTTAATTCATACCAGATCTGTCTCCGGTGCTCTGTTTTTAGTGTTCAAGAACCAGAGGTATTGCACCTCATCCAGTTATAGCAGCGCAAAAAATTTTTAATTCTTGACAACAGCGCCTGCTAAGTCTTTTAAGAAAACCGGTCCTAACAATGTGTATAGACTTCCGGCAACTGAATAAGGCTGCAGTGAACAATAAGTACCCTTTGCCGAGGATCGATGACTTGTTTGATCAGCTTCAGGCTTCGACTGTGTATTCGAAGATCGATCTACGTTTTGGGTACCATCAGTTGCGTATTCGAGAGGAAGATGTTGCAAAACTGCATTTCGTACGAGGTACGGGCATTATGAGTTTTTGGTTATGCCTTTTGGTTTGACGAATGCCCCTGCAGTTTTCATGGATTTGATGAATCGAGTCTTTCGAGAGTTCATCGATCAGTTTCTGATTGTGTTTATCGATGACAGCTTGGTGTACTCGAAGATTGCGATGCAGCACAAAGATCATTTGAGGTTGGTTCTCCAAACTCTACGATACTCGCGGCTGTATGCTAAGTTTTCCAAATGCGAGTTTTGGTTGGATAGAGTAGTCTTTCTGGATCATGTCATTTTAGCTGCAGGTTTGTCTGTGGATCCCAGTAAGGTAGAGGCTGTTGTGAACTGGGAGCGTCCCAAGAATGTTTCAGAGATTCGTAGCTTTTTGGGATTGGCTAGCTATTATCGACGTTTCATCGAGGGCTTTTCTAGCATAGCTAAGCCTATGACGTAGTTGACCCAGAAGGACAAGATTTGTTTGGACTGAACAGTGTGAGAACAGCTTTCTGATGCTCAAAGAGAAGCTAACTTCAGCGCTAGTGTTAGCTTTGCCTTTCGGTTCAGGTGGTTTCGTGGTTTGTTCGGATGCTTCGTTGAATGGATTGGGTTGTGTGTTGATGCAGAATGGTCGAGTCATTGCGTATGTGTGAGACTTGGATTTTATGGAAGATTAATGTTAGATTAATCGGTTTTAGCAATTTTGGAAGTTTTCGTATTTTTGGTATTTTGTGGTGAAAGCTGGTTTTATGGTGAAAGCTGGTTGGTAGTGAAAACCAGTCGTAGCGTGTATTTGTATTGCGGGAGATCTAACGCAGTCGTTTTGGCGTGGGTGACCAGTCGTTGGCAAAGTCTTCCAGTACATAGTATTTTGTTGGCATGCATTGGGTAAGATCTGCCAGCAGCAACGCTTTTGTGGATTCAGCAGCGAGCGCAAAGGGATTTCGAAACGGTGACGTTTTGTGAGGCATCGACTGGGTGATATCTGTTAACAGCAAGCTTTTGTAGCGAAGTGCAATACGCTGACGTATGGATTAGTGGAGGCGACGTCGTTTTGGATAGCGCTAAGAAATCAGCAGCTGGTGTGTTTGCCCCTAGTAGCGATCAGTCGTTGCTTGTGTTAGTTCAACAGATTTGCTGACATGGTTAAGCGACGCCGTTTATATTAGTTGAAACGCTGCGTTTTGATGTCGTGTCTGGTACCAGCTGCAAAGATATGTTGCGTTGAGTGAGGAATCCAGTCGCTGGTTTTGGGTGACCAGCTGATGGTAGATATGATGACGTAAGTTGTGCGACGTCGTTTTGTTAAGTCGATGCGACACCATTTTGCTAGCGTTGTTTAAGAGATTCAGCAGCTGGTTTGCTTTGCATCTGCTGGTTGTATTTTCAGCGAGTGTCGACTGGTTTGTCGGTGGGAATTGTTATCAGCAGTTGAGATGTGTATATATAGGAAGACTTGGTCTTCGATTGGTTTATTGGGATTCCCATACTTAGTAAATTTTCTCCCGATTGTTGACCTCTGTTCTTTGAACCATAGTACTGTTTACCGTGAGTTTCTCTGGCGAATTCCCGTCATTTCCGACCACCGTTTGGTACGTTCGAGGTAGCTTTGGACTCCTCTCGAGAAGCTCTTCCATTTTATACCACTTTTGGAGGCTGTAGTTGGCTAGTTGAGGAACGCGAAGTTGCTGCCCGTTTGTATTTTGAGTAGCTCAGGTAGAACTTCATTCCTTGGCGATGAGATCTTGTTCCTAGCGTAGAATTAAGCTTCCTGTTAGTTGTATTGGTAGAAATAGCGTTGGTTGAGCGTAGCTCCCAGCCGTGAGCTTCGGTTAGTATCCCTGAGAATTATGCTTCGTTGTTTAGCAGGTTTTCAACCAGATTTCTCGGGATCCCTTTGGGGAAATTGTTACACAGAAATATAAGGTACGGATCTGAGCTTGATGTAGCTGGGAATTGGCGTGAGATTTAATGTTAGATGGCTGCTGGTGCTTTGCCGTGGATGTTGCTGTGTGCATATGTGATTGGGTGAGACCCCGATGCATGTAGGAGTCGATGCATCGTTGTCGAGGATTCACCGCTCGCAGACATGCGTGGATATCCTATGCTATCTGAGGGGATAATAGTGTGTAAATCTCTGGCCAGAGTACTAGAAGTGTTTTAGGTAAATGTGTTTACCTAGTTACACTCGCGATGTCACTATTCGATCTCCAAGATGTATGCATAGCTATCAGATCTTTAGCGACTCTCGATTTACCAATGGTCGTTGATCTGATCGGGATATATGGATCGAAAGGACCGTACTGTACGCTAACCACGACCAGCTGGTTCTTGCAGGCACTATCAGTGATACCTAGGGGATCATGGAGAGATGTTGCTAGACGCTCTTACCATGATCCGATGGGCAAGTCCGGAATTGTGATTCCAGAGCCACAATGGTTGTGGGCCCACGGCTAGCTGTATCCATGAACCATTGAGGGACACACAAGTACTGGATTCGAGATTCCCGCATGGGTACTGAGCTCAATGTGTTGAGCACTTGAGGAGAATATTTGGGAGTGCGACTTCCTAAGAGTCAACAGGGGTCAAATCGTGATTTCCGTTGTTGAGGGGCAAAACGGTCATTTTGCACTGGGTTCTGAAAAATGGTTTTTCAGATCATAGTATTCAGTTTTGGAAACTGAGTCGATCGGTCCGATCTGATCGGCGATCGGAGTTATGATGAAGTCACAGTGATGGGGATGAACCGAATGTTCATCCGTTGGACCCGGGCCCGTTGGGCCGGTCCAAGTCCATCATTAAGTCTACTTAAGGTAGACTTAGGACTAAATCATAAAACACTTTGACACAATCAAAACCCTAACCCTAGTCTCTCTAAAAGCCGCCGCCTCCCTTCCTCTCCTCACGCCGCCGCCGCCGCCGCCGCCGTTCGCCGTACTTGCTCCGGCCATCATTTCGAGGAGAATCCGTTGGCGATAAAATCCTTCAGTCTTCTAGTGCAGGCTGATCGGAGGGAGATCATTTATGGTCGTGGACCTGATTGACGTAATCTACCGCCGCCTACCGTGAAGTGCCGGTTTCCTCGCGAAACTGGTCGGAGCCAGGCACGAGTTGCCAGCAAGGTAATCATCAAAACACCCTATGAATGGTTCAGAGATTGCATGTTTTAGAATTGTATTGATCGTCTCCCGGCCCAATTTTTTTTCTTCCGCTGCCTCGCCGGGATGCGCGATCCAGATCCGCCACGGTTCCCCAACAGTGGTATCAGAGCCAAGGCTCAGATCTGATCAATACAATTGCTGCCTTATTGTATCTAACTTTCAATTTTTCAGAATCGAAAAAAAATTTTGGCTCCGGCGTCGGCGCCGCCGCGCAAGGCGGCGCCCCCTCCCGGCGCGCATGAGCGCGCACAGTAGCGCGATGGCCGTGCATGTTGCGCGGCCGGTGGCTGTCGTTATGCGCACTGGTTGCACGATCTGGCGAGAGTGGATACACGACGGAAGGCGCACGGTGGCCTGTGGTGTTGCGCAATTGTTGCACCATGGCTGGACGCTGCTTCGCACGAAGGAGGGCGCGGTGGCCGCACAAATTGTTGCGCACGCTGGCAGACCGGTTGCTGCCCCCAAGCGCACTGGTTGCGCGACACTGATGCAGGAGGCGCGCTGCCATGCGCCGCCATGGGCGAAGCGCTGCCGCGCTTGTCGCGGCCAAGCGCCCGGCCTTATGCCATGCGCAACACGGTGGCTGAACTCTTCTAGGGTTTTGTTCGGGCCTGTCCCGGGCAGCCCGTGATGTTTTCGGGAAATACGATTTTATTTATAAAATGCGATTTCGTAATTAAAATATGATTTTGTGGATAAATAATTTGATTATTTAATTTATGCATATTAATTAGATTGATTGCATGATTGGGATGATCGAGAGCCGTGCCCAATTTGTTATGTGTATGCGATAGGTTTTTGTGATTCGGTTGTATTAATATTTTTGATTATCATTTTAAGTGGGCCTGTTTGTGGCCCGTTCCCACCCCTTGATAAATGTATCCCTTATATGTCATGGTAAATTTAAATGTAAAATTACTAGATTTAGTGGGAGGACATCCGAAGACGTTGGACAATGACGATCAAGAACATTGAAGACCGAAGATCTGTAAAACCGGAAGCATTGTAATAGGATTGCATTGCATATTGCATTACCCCTAGGATTGGACCCAGGTCTGTGGCTGGCAACCACGGACCGCATAGCTCTCGCGATCGATCATCCCAATGTTTTTTTTATATATGTGATATATAGTTAGTTGAATCCGCATGTTTTAAATTTGATTTAAAATAAATGCATGAGACCAAATTTTCGAAAATAAAATCCCTCGTTTTAAATACGATTTAAAACTAATATCAAGATAAATGTTTATTTGATAAACTAAAGGGAATTTAAATTTGTTTAAATTTCCCTGCCTTCCATCAACAATGGGTGTACGTCGATGCTACCCGTATACATGGCCCGGCTCATATTATTGAGGGGGTCATGTATGCCGGAAAGCTGTCCACGCCATTGAAAATCGTTGTGAGTTCGGTTGGAACTCCCTTTAACGTTGGCTCATATTATTGGGGACGTTAAGGGGACCGTCCTTCACGACTCAACATTGATGGGTCATCTTGACACGTGATAGTAAACGGCGTCATATTATTGGGCCCTTACTGGACGTGAGGTGAATACATGGAGGTTGCAATCGGAAACTACCTTTTGGGGGTCATGGATGGCTGATATTATTCGGGTCCATGATCGCTTGATTGGGCTCCGTGTACCCACTAAAGAAACTTGCTTTCTCGATTTCATTAGAGGGTGGTGATATATTGTTAAAATAGTGGGAGGGTAATTCATAAAACTTAACGACCTTGTTTTATGTCTTAGCGATTATTTTATAGTTAGTGATGTATGTCTGCTTTTCTTTTCAGTATAACTGCATTGTAAAATGGTTTCGATGAAAAACCCACTCGATGCTATACTGGATAGCAACAGGTTCACCGGTCTGAACTACCAAGACTGGCTCCGCAACCTCAATCTTGTATTGGCTTCGGAGAAACTTCTTTATGCGATAGAGAAGAGTTCTTCGAAGGAAGCCCCTGCCGATATCAGCCCTGAGGAGCAGATTACGCTTAAACAATGGTGGGACGACGAGGTTAAAGCTCGATGCTATGTGATGGCGTCGATGTCCAATGAAATGCAACGGAGCTTTGAGAAGACAAAATATGCTGCTGACATACTTTTTCATCTCAAAGAACTGTACAGGGAGAACTCTCGACATGAGAGCTTCACGGCTGTCAAGGAGCTTATGACAAGCCGCATGCGCGATGGGACTTCGGTCCGCGAGCATGGGGTTCGTATGATTAGGCTCGTTGAAAAGCTGTCGGGCCTTGATATCGCACTTCCACACGAGCTGTCGGTGGATGTACTTCTTCTCTCACTACCCGCTGCATTTGACCCTTTTGTGGTCAACTTCAACATGAACAAGCTGGCAGCCACCCTTGAAGAGGTGGTTAACATGCTTGTAGTGTTTGAAGGAACCATAAAGAAGGACAAACCCGTCCTCCTTATGGGCTCTTCTGCGAAGAAGGGGCCCAGACGCAAGAGCAAGAAGCGTTCTGCTCCTACGAAGGAGGAAAAGTCCGCCAAGAAGCCAAAGGCAAAGGCTTCCAAGCCAAACAAGAGCGAGGATATTTGCCACCACTGCCACAAGCCTGGGCATTGGAGGAGGAACTGCAAGGAGTACCTCGAGCAGTTGCGAACTGCGAAAGGTATGTTCTATATTGAAATAAATATGTCTCTTAATTCGACTTCTTGGGTACTTGATACCGGATGTGGATCTCATATCTGCAATGATTTGCAGGTGATGACAAGAAGCCGACGTCTTAGAGAGGGTGAGACCCACTTGAGGCTTGGAAATGGAGCAAGAGTTGCTGCAGTAGCTATAGGAGATGTTTATTTATTTCTGTCTTCTGATTTTAAGTTGTTATTGAGAAACGTTTTATTTGTTCCCGAATTAATAAAGAACATTATTTCTGTTTCTATGCTTGATAGTGATGGATATTCTTGTATGTTTGCTAATTTGATTTGCAATATTTACAAGAATGAATGTTTAATTGGAATTGGGGAACACGAAAATGATTTGTACACCTTAAAATTAAAAGACGTTCCAACTCGCGATGTCGAAACACATACAACAACAATTAAACGGAAACATGATAACTTGAATCCAGCTTGATAGTGATGGATATTCTTGTATGTTTGCTAATTTGATTTGCAATATTTACAAGAATGAATGTTTAATTGGAATTGGGAACACGAAAATGATTTGTACACCTTAAAATTAAAGACGTTCCAACTCGCGATGTCGAAACACATACAACAACAATTAAACGGAAACATGATAACTTGAATCCAGCACAACTTTGGCATGCTAGGCTAGGTCATGTTTCTCTAAGTAGGGTGAACAAGTTAGTTAGGAGTGACATGTTTGATCTGTCAAACATTAACTCCCTACCGACTTGTGAATCTTGTCTTAAGGGCAAGGGTGGGCGTGCTCAAGGCTTATTGGATTTGATCCATACTGATGTGTGCGGCCCGTTTAGTATTGGTACTAAATATGGTCACACATACTTCATCACCTTTACAGACGATTACTCTAGGTATGAGTACTTGTACTTAATGAAGCACAAGTCTGAATCCTTTGAAAGGTTCAAAGAATTCAAGGCTGAAGTAGAAAGTCAACTAGGCAAAAGTATTAAAGCACTTCGATCCGATCGAGGTGGCGAATACTTGAGTTTTGAATTTCAAGACTATCTGAAAGAGAATGGGATTCTCGCACAGTGGACCCCTCCGGCCACACCACAGCTCAATGGTGTAGCGGAGCATCGTAATCGAACCTGTTAGACATGGTTCGATCTATGATGAGCTTCACTGAACTTCCTACCTCGTTTTGGGGCTACGCGCACGAAACGACGGTAATGTTGTTGAACAATGTCCACACCAAGGCAGTGGATAAGACTCCATATGAGATATGGATGGGCAAAGCACCCAAGTACTCATACATGAGGATTTGGGGATGTCCTGCTTACGTGAAGCAGACAGTGGGAGATAAGCTGGATACGAGATCCATCTTATGCTACTTCATTGGGTATCCAAGGAATTCCATTGGATACTATTTCTACTATCCCAGCGAAACAAAATTTTTTGTTTCTAGGAATGCCACCTTTATGGAAAGGAAATTTCTACTTGATAGAAAGGGCAGAATAGTAGAACTCGAAGAGGTTCGAGAACCAACTGAAGTACTAGGTGAATCTCCTACACCTCCAGAGCCAGTACCAGAAATGGTCGCACCTAGGAGATCCGAAAGGGTCCCTAGGGCTCCTGAGAGATATGGTTTTCTCCTTGAATATGATCAAGGTGATCAAGTTGTTGGATCTGATCCAAGAACTTTCAAGGAGGCAATTTCCGATGCAGATTCTAATTTGTGGCTTGAAGCAATGCAGTCTGAGTTTGACTCAATGCATGCTAACCAAGTTTGGACTCATGTTAATCCTCCCGAAGGAATTGTTCCTATTGGGTGCAAATGGGTATACAAGAGGAAACTTGGGCCTGATGGTAAGGTAATGACCTACAAGGCGCGACTAGTCGCGAAAGGTTACACTCAAAGGCAAGGTGTTGACTATGATGAAACCTTCTCGCCAGTAGCAATGTTCAAGTCAATCAGAATCTTGTTAACCGTAGCCGCATGGTACGACTATGAGATATGGCAAATGGATGTGAAAACTGCGTTCCTTAATGGAAACATTAAGGAAGAGATCTATATGACGCAGCCTGAGGGTTTCACATCTGTTGGAAGCGAGCATAAGGTATGCAAGCTTCAGAGATCGATCTACGGTCTCAAACAAGCATCGAGGAGTTGGAACCTGAGATTCGATGAAACAATTAAGGAATTCGGTTTCATCAAGAATCCCGAGGAGCCATGTGTGTATAAGAAGGTAGTTAAAAGCGCTGTGACATTCATCGTACTTTATGTTGACATTCTACTCATTGGGAAAGATGTAGGAATGCTGCAGTCAACTAAATTATGGTTGTCTAGTAGATTTTCGAAGAAGGACATGGGTGAAGCATCCTATATTCTTGGAATACAGATCTATCGGGATAGATCGAAACGGATGCTCGGACTCACCCAAGCTACCTACATCGATACCATACTTAAGAGGTTCTCTATGGAAGAGTCCAAGAGAGGACACCTACCTATGTGCCACGGGGTCACTCTATCTAAGTCTATGCGTCCGAAGACTGATGAGGAGATAGAGAGTATGACACGTGTGCCATATGCCTCGGCAATAGGTAGTATTATCTATGGCATGATCTCTACTAGACCGGATGTCGCATATGCTCTGAGTGTCACGAGCCGCTACCAGGACAACCCCGGCCAATTACATTGGAAGTCCGTGAAGGATATTCTTAAGTACTTGCGAAGGACTAAGAATATGTTCATGGTCTATGGGGGTGGTGAACTGAAACTGGAAGGCTACACTGATTCTAGCTTCCAGTGTGACGTGGATGATTCGAAGTCTACCTCTGGATTTGTATTCATGCTCAATGGTGGTGCTGTCTCTTGGAAGAGTTCCAAGCAAGACACCATCGCGGATTCAACCACTGAGGCTGAGTACATCGCAGCATCAGCTGCTGCTAAGGAGGCCGTTTGGATAAGGAATTTCGTCCAAGAGTTGGGCGTCATTCCTAATGGAGTTGGTCCAGTCCCGGTGTACTACGACAACACGGGTGCCGTTGCGCAAGCAAAGGAGCCTAGGTCTCACCAAAGATCCAAACACATACTGAGGAAATACTACATAATCCGGAATATTGTGGATAGAGGTGACATAGCAGTTGAGAGAGTCGCCTCTGCGGACAACGTTGATGATCCACTTACGAAGCCCTTGCCTGGACCGTTGTTTAAAAAACATCGCGAAACAATGAGACTGCGTATGATGAGTAGTTGGCTTTAGGGCAAGTGGGAGATTGTCAGAGTACATGCCCAACTAGCCAACTTGTGGCGTGTGGGTTTATAGACTCTTGTATATGATATTCGCATTTTATGGCATTCTTTACTTTCATTGTGTTGTATGATGATTAACAATTGCGTTGAGTAAAGACCTAGAATGCACTATAGTGTATGTTAGATGTGATAGTGGGTATGACGGCTATCATGAAACACATCTAATAGTCACTATATATTCTGAACATGTTCCTAGTCGATTGGACCATAAAAATGAGGATAATGCCGCCCGAGCTCGAGACTAGTATCTGCGATGCGAAGTACCATGTTTCATTGGTAGGGAACATTGTGATGTTCTGAGCATGCAGATAGATAGTGACCTGGTGATCTATCGAACTACCCTCGTTCGAACTTTCCAAGTGGTTACCATTTGTCGAGTGGATAAGTCCGAGGTCTTGGTTGTACTGATTAGTTCTCACGACTCGAAACGTCATTGAGACTCTACATGATAGGCGTCTCACTTTGACTCGTTTGCCGACTCACTTGGGGTCATTAGGCGGCGATATTGGGTGAGACCCCGATGCCTGTAGGAGTCGATGCATCGTTGTCGAGGATTCACCGCTCGCAGACATGCGTGAATATCCTATGCTATCTGAGGGGATAATAGTGTGTAAATCTCTGGCCAGAGTACTAGAAGTGTTTTAGGTAAATGTGTTTACCTAGTTACACTCGCGATGTCACTATTTGATCTCCAAGATGTATGCATAGCTATCAGATCTTTAGCGACTCTCGATTTACCAATGGTCGTTGATCTGATCGGGATATATGGATTGAAAGGACCGTACTGTACGCTAACCACGACCAGCTGGTTCTTGCAGGCACTATCAGTGATACCTAGGGGATCATGGGGCGATGTTGCTAGACGCTCTTACCATGATCCGATGGGCAAGTCCGGAATTGTGATTCCAGAGCCACAATGGTTGTGGGCCCACGGCTAGCTGTATCCCGGAACCATTGAGGGTCACACAAGTACTGGAATCGAGATTCCCGCACGGATACTGAGCTCAATGTGTTGAGCACTTGAGGAGAATTTTGGGGAGTGCGACTTCCTAAGAGTGAACAGGGGTCAAATCGTGATTTCCGCTGTTGAGGGGCAAAACGGTCATTTTGAACTGGGGTTCTGAAAAATGGTTTTTCAGATCATATTATTCAGTTTGGGAAACTGAGCGATCGGTCTGATCTGATCGGCGATCGGAGTTATGATGAAGTCACAGTGATGGGGATGAACCGAATGTTCATCCGTTGGACCCAGGCCCGTTGGGCCGGTCCAAGTCCATCATTAAGTCTACTTAAGGTAGACTTAGGACTAAATCATAAAACACTTTCACACAATAAAAACCCTAACCCTAGTGTCTCTAAAAGCCGCCGCCTCCCTTCCTCTTCTCACGCTGCCGCCGCCGCCGCTAGTCGCCGCCGCCGTTCGCCGGACTTGCTCCGGCCATATTTTCGAGGAGAATCCGTTGGCGATAAAATCCTTCAGTCTTCTAGTGTAGGCTGATCGGAGGGAGATCGTTTCTGGTCGTGGACCTGATTGATGTAATCTACCGCCGCCTACCGTGAAGTGCCGGTTTCCTCGCGAAACTGGTCGGAGCCAGGCACGAGTTGCCAGCAAGGTAATCATCAAAACACCCTATGAATGGTTCATAGATTGCATGTTTTAGAATTGTATTGATCGTCTCCCGGCCCAATTTTTGTTCTTCCGCTGCCTCGCCGGGAGGCGCGATCCGGATCCGCCACGGTTCCCCAACATAGACACCATGCGCCGAGTGGTTAACTACCACAGTTCATGGGCGAGGCAACGGCAGGTTGGGTTGTTTGATGCATCTGGAATTTGGGTGTAGTGTCAAGGAGAGTGGCTCATTACCACACTTTGAACACACCCCGTGGCCACTGATTCGTTGCAGATCTTTTGGAGCTATGTTTGTGTTCCTTGGCTCCCTTGTTGGTTGTAGCCTTCAGCTGTTATCCGGTGTCTCATGCATAGCATCTGCATTTTATCTTATGCATTTTCTTTAGCTGTTTCAGTTGCTCTCCGTACTGGGGTTTGACCCCATGTCCCTCTGGGGCTTGGTCGTTTTCCTTGTTTGTGTTGTTTTTCAGGAAACCCAGGTTTTACAGTTGGTCGTGGTTTTAACCCAGCTGGAGGTGCCCCAGGAGGTGGTTAGAGTATCCCAGTAGCGTATAGCATATTTATATGTATCAGTACCATTAGACAGAAGGTTGCCCTGTGCTTAGTTGTTTTATCCAGTGGTTGGAGTCTGATACTTGTGTTTGTATGCTATACTGTATTGTTATGGCTTGTAGCCATTTGTTGTTTTGTTGATTTTGAAAACTGGGATATATTTTGAGTATCGTACTATTTTAAATTATATTGTCTTAAACCGTCAGGCCAAAAGCGAAAATTTTACCCGCTTTTTAGTAGCTTCCGCATGTGTTTTTATGTTTTATCTCTGTTGTGAGCACGAGGTCTGACAGTATGCTTCTCATCAGTTGAAACCGCATGAGACTCGATACCCAGTTCATGATTTGGAGTTGGCAGCAGTGGTCTTTGTCTTGAAAATTTGGCGCCACTACCTGTATGGAGAACAGTTTGTGGTGTATACCGACCACAAAAGCCTTCAGTATTTGTTTTCTCAGCTGGATTTGAATATGAGACAGCGAATATGGATGGAGTTGCCAAAAGATTTTGATTGTGAGATCCAATATCAGCCTGGGAAAGTGAATGTAGTTGCTGATGCATTGAGCAGGAAGGCTCAAGTGGTGATGCTTGATTCGTTGCAGATTTTGAAGGTTCATGAGCATCTAAGCACTACTGGTTGGCGATTTTACCCAGGTGAGGATTATGTGGTGGTTTCTTCTTTTCAAGTTGAGCCACAGATTGTTTCGAGTATTAGAGCAGCTCAGAGAACAGATCCATCTATTCATGAGTTCAAGTTGGAAGTTAGAGCTGGACAGTTGGAAGATTATTCTGTCTCATCTGATTGTTGTTTGAGAATTCATGGCAGGTTGGTAGTGCCAAATCTGATTGATTTCAAGGAGAATATCTTGAGAGAAGCACACTGTAGTATACATAGTGTCCATCCTGGTGCAAGGAAGATGTACCATGCCTTGAAGCCGCACTTCTGGTGCTGGACAGTTGGAAGATTATTCTGTCTCATCTGATTGTTGTTTGAGAATTCATGGCAGGTTGGTAGTGCCAAATCTGATTGATTTCAAGGAGAATATCTTGAGAGAAGCACACTGTAGTATACATAGTGTCCATCCTGGTGCAAGGAAGATGTACCATGCCTTGAAGCCGCACTTCTGGTGGGCAGGTTTCAAGAGTGATGTTGTTGATTTTGTTGCGCGTTGTCTGAATTGTCAGCAAGTAAAGGCAGTGAGGATGAGACCTGTTGGTCTATTGCAGAGCTTAGAGGTGCCCCAATGGAATTGGGAGCACATATCTATGGATTTTGTAACGCATTTGCCTCGTTCCACCAGAGGTTGTGATGCTGTTTGGGTGTAATAGACAGATTGTCGAAGTCTGATCACTTCATTCCCTACAATATGATGTATTCCTTGAAGAATATGGTGATGCTGTACATAGATTTCGTGGTGCGATTGCATGGTGTTCTTGTGTCCATTGTTTCAGATCGAGATCCGAGGTTACTTCCAGGTTTTGGAAGAGTTTGCAAACAGTTTTGATACCAGATTGGCTATGAGTATTGCCTATCATCCCCAAACTGATGACCAATCTGAGAGGACTATCCAGACTTTAGAGGATATGTTGAGAGCTGTGGTGATGGATTTCAGTGGTAGCTGGCAAGATTCATCGTCTTTGGTTGAGTTTTCTTATAATAACAGCTACCAGGTGACAATTGGAATGGCACCATTCGAGGCTTTGTATGGTAGGAAGTGCAGATCGCCTATATGTTGAGAATAAGTGGGGAGAAGCAGCTGTCTTCTCCAGAATTTTTGCAGCAGATGAGAGATCACATAGATCTGATTCGACAGCATATGAAAACTACACAATATCTCCAAGCAAGCTATGTGAACAGAAGGCGTAGGCCTTTAGAATTTCAGGTTGGAGATCTGATTTTCCTGAAAGTTTCTCCTTTTAGAAGTATAATGAGATTTGGTCTCATGGGTGAATTAGCTCCTCGTTATGTTGGACCTTACGAGATTGTAGAGAGGATCGGACCTTTGGCTTATCGCTTGTTGTTGCCGCCAGATCTCTCCTCATTGGATGATGTGTTTCATGTGTCTATGTTGAGGAAGTATGAGACAGATCCTTCCCTTGTGTTGTGAACTGACCAGGTGGAGCTAGATTGAACTTTGAGCTATGTTGAATATCCCTTGCAGATCTTGGACAGAAAGGAGAAGCAGCTCAGGAACAAGACCATTCCCTTGGTGATGGTCCAGTGGAGCAAACATGGTAGAGAAGAAGCTACGTGGGAGTTAGAAGAGAAAATTCAACGTGAATGGCCACATATGTTTGAGTATAGGTTGCATCTATTCTCCAGTAGCTAGTTTGCTTGTTGGCGTTTGTTCCAGTTATCTTGAACTCTTGGTTAGTAGCCTCTCGTTGTGTGTTGGAAATTTGCTGTTTGTTTTTTGAGTTTTGGTTCAGTTCTGGAGTTTTTCTTTGATTTCGAGGACGAAATATTATTTTCAGTGGGGGAGAGATTTGAGACCCAAAAGATTATTGGATTATTGAGTAAATTAATCGGGTTTGTTATGGACCAGATTTGGCTTGAACAGATCTGGGATGGGCCAGCTTTGAGTTGGTATGCTTGGTGAGCTTATCGGTTTTCTATTTTGTGTGTTTGGAATGGATCTGGACAGTTGTATAGTTCAGCAGAGTAGTAGGCAGATTCGGGGAGTTGAGAAGCACTGGTTGGTGAATTCGGTTTTGGTGTTAGTTGATTTTAATCAAAGCTAGAGGTCAAATCTGGTTGTCACGAAGTGCTTCGAGTTTGCTAATAGGTGTCCTACACGGGTAATGATACACCGTCATTTTGAGGAAATCAGTTTTGTGTTGCGTTAGTTGTTAGCGCTACGTGAACCGTCCTGGTTAGAGAGTTTACTGTAGACCGTTTTCGGGTTGTCTAGACCGGAAGGCTTTGCGATGTCATTTTGGATATCAGTAAACGCTAGTTAGAGTTGGTATCAGATCTGGTTTTTCAGATCTGTGTGTTTTACTAAGAGAAATGATACGCGGTTTAGAGAGACACGTGTATGAGTTAATTGGTTAGTGGTGCGACGTCGTCTGGTAGTAGCGCGCTGGTGTAGCGTATGTTCCAGATCTGGAGTGATACTCAGATCTGAGCGGGTATCAGCTTTGAGCTACTATTGTCGGTGATTACTGTTCGTCAGATTTTGGTAACTTAAGTAGTATTTATATAGGACTTTGACCGTAGTCTTGCTATTGTTTCCCGACACTTAGAAGATATTTCTTCCCGTAAGCTTACTCTGTCACGATACCCTTGTTACTGTTCGTCGAAGCTTATCTTCTCCGATTGTCGGCGGTAGAAGACTCAGATTTGAGCAAGAGTGGTAGCGCTGGACTCCTCTTGCTAAGAAGATTTGTTCTGTACCTTTTTCGAAGGCTTGAGATTAGCTGGAAGAAGATCGCGAAGGAAGCTACTTTGTGTAGTCTATTACCATTTGAACAGATTTGCTTTTCCATTCAGGTAACGCTCTGAGCTAGTGATAGAACCCCCCTTATGCTTCTTTTAGAGCTGTCTGTTGTGCTAGAAGGGCAGGATAGAGCTGGGTGGAGCTCATAGCACCCAGTTCGTAAGTTCTGTGTTACGGTGTTGGTTCCCGGCGCCGGATCCGGATCGCGCTCACGGGGCTCAGCGGAAGTTTAAAAATTTTGTGCCCGGGGTCGCTAATACAAGAATAGTTCTGGAAATATAAACAATTAAGAGACAAACTAAAATAACTGGTGATTAGATTGTTACCTGTCTGGCGACTAAGCTCCTGGCTCCGACTATTTCTCAATGGAAATAGCACTTCTTTGGTTGCTCCTAATCCTGTCCATGACCAGTTTTCCAATTCCTTCGCTGGAATGCACTAGAACCCCAACGAATATTTCGCGAGCAGAATCTCCTTTCCGGGACGATCGCAGCGAAGTGTGACGGGAGATGGCGCGGCGGCGGCGACGACGGGAGGACGGAGAGGAGGAGAGGGGAGTGTTTGCAAAAAGCTTTTTGGTGCGTCTAAAATGAATATCCCAGGTCCCCTATTTATAGATTTTTCATGGGCTGAAACCAGGTTAATGGGCTTGGGTCGGGACCAGGCCCAGGGGAACATTGGTTTCAAGTCCATCATTGTGGCTTCATCATAATCCTGATCGACGATCAGATCGGACCGTTCTACTCAGTTTACAAAATGAACATTATGATGTGAAAATAATTTTTCAGACCACCTAATCCAAAATAGCAGTTAGGCCCCTATAAACTTTAATGATAGTCATACTAGTACAATCTTTAAGGAAATATCATTTCCACCCCCAGTTATTTTAGGAAGTCACACTTCCATCCTTTCTCCTACTATAATCAACAAATTGAGCTCAATCTCCTTGTCTGCACGGGAATTGGTAAACCAGTACACTGTGTGACAGTCAATGATTCAGGGATACAGCTAGCCATGGGCTCACAACTCATTGTGAATCAGAAAACACATTTTCTGATCTATCCATCGGATCATGGTAAAGCACCTAGCAACATCACCCCATGATCCCATAGGTATCACTGACTGTGCCTGCAAGAACCATTCGGTCATGGTTAGCGTATAGTATGGTCCTTTCATCTCATATATCCCGATCGAATCAACGACCATTGGTAAATCGAGAGTCGTTAGAGATTCGATTGCCATGCAGATATCTTGGATATCAGAATAGAGACATCGCGAGTGTTACTAGGTAAAATCATTAACACTAAAGTACAAGAGTACTCTGGCAAGAGAATTGTCACACTATTATCTTCTCAGACAACATAGGATATCCATGCACTAGGGCGAGCGGTGAATCCTCGACAACAAGGAATCGACTCCTACATGATTCGTGACCTTACCCAATCCGACACCTGGTGACCCTCACGGAGTCGGTAAACGAGTCAAAGTGAGGTGACTAATCATGTAGAATCTCAATGATGTTTCTAGTAGTAAGGAGTAATCCATACAACCAAGACCTTGGACTCTCCACTCGACAAATGGTAACCACTTGGAGAATCCGAATGAGGGTAGTTCGATGGTTCGCCAGGAAAACCATCCATCTGCATGCTCAGAACATCACAATGTTCCCTACCAATGAAACGTGGTACTTCACATCACAGATGCTAGTCTCAAACTCGGGCGGCCTTATCCTCATTTTGACGGCCCAATCGACTATGAACAAATTTAGAATACACGGTGACTATTAGATGTGTTTCATGATAGCCATCACATCCACTATCACATCTAACATACACTATGGTGCATTCTAGGTCTTTATCCAACACAATTGTCAACATTATAATAAAAACGATGATAAATAATGCCATATAAAATGTGAATTTCATAAACAAAGATGGTTTTACACAAAGAGTCATCAAAAGCCCACACGCCACAAGTTGGCTAGTTGGGAACCTACTCTAACAATCTCCCACGTGCCCTAAAGCCAATTATTCATAAAGCGTAATCCCATTAAACAACGGGCCTGGCAAGGGCTTTGTAAGTGGATCAGCAATGTTGTCTACAGAGGCGACTCTCTCAACTGCAATGTCACCTCTTGCCACAATATCCCGGATTATGTGGTATTTCCTTAGGAAGTGTTTGGATCTTTGGTGAGACCTAGGCTCCTTTGCTTGTGCAACGGCACCCGTGTTGTCACAGTACACCGGGAATGGACCAAATCCTTCAGGAATTACGCCCAACTCTTTGACGAAATTCCTCATCCAAACTGCCTCTTTAGCAGCAGCTGATGCTGCGATGTACTCAGCCTCAGTAGTTGAATCCGTGATGGTTTCCTTCTTGGAACTCTTCCAAGAGACAGTACCTCCATTTATCATGAATACAAATCCAGAGGGTGACCTCGAGTCATACACATCGCATTGTAAGCTAGAATCAGTGTAGCCTTCCAATTTCAGTTCACCACCCCCATAGACCATGAACATATTATAGTCCTTCGTAAGTACTTAAGAATATCTTTCACAGCCTTCCAATGCATTTTTCCGGGGTTGGCTTGGTAGCTGCTCGTGACGCTCAGAGCATAAGCGACATCCGATCTTGTCGAGATCATGCCACACATAATACTACCTATTTCCCAAGCATATGGCACATCTGTCATACTCTCTATCTCTGCATCAATCTTTGGACACATAGACTTAGATAGAGTGACCCCGTGGCACATAGGTAGGTGTCCTCTCTTGGACTCTTCCATATAGAACCTCTTAAGTATGATATCGATGTAGGTCGCTTGATTGAGTTCGAGCATCCTTTTCGATCTATCCCTATAGATCTGAATTCCAAGAACATAGGACGCTTCACCCAGTTCCTTCATCGAAAATCTTCCAGATAACCATACTTTAGTTCATTGCAACATTCCTAAATCATTCCCAATGAGTATAATGTCATCAACATAAAGTACCAGGAATGCGCAGCATCCTTGATTACCTTCTTGTACACGCAAGGCTCCTCAAGATTCTTGATGAAACCAAATTCTTTATTGTTTCATTGAATCTCAAGTTCCAACTTCTCGATGCTTGCTTGAGACCGTAGATCCATCTTTGAAGTTTTCATACTTTATGTCACTTCCTACAGATGTGAAGCCCTCAGGCTGTGTCATAAAGATCTCTTCCTTAATGTTTCCATTAAGGAACACAGTCTTCACATCCATTTGTCATATCTCATAGTCATACCATGCAGCTATGGAAAGCAAGATTCTAATTGACTTTAACATTGCGACTGGTAAAAAAGTTTCATCGTAGTAAACACCTTGTCTTTGAGTGTAACCTTTTGCAACCAATCGTGCCTTGTAGGTCAGTACCTTACCATCAGGCCGAAGATTTCTCTTGATATCCATATACATCCAATAGGAACAATTCGCCTTGTAGGTCAGTACCTTACCATCAGGCCGAAGATTTCTCTTGATATCCATATACATCCAATAGGAACAATTCCTTCAGGAGGATTTACAAGAGTCGAGACTTGGTTCGAATGCATTGAGTCTATCTCAGATTGCAGCCATAAATCATAATTAACATCGGAAATTGCTTCCTTGAAGGTTCTTGGATCACATCCAATATTTAGATCAATTGGATCCTCTTCAAGTAGGAAACCATAGCTTTCAGGAGCCCTAGGAGCCCTTCCAGACCTCCTAGGTTCGTGAACCTTGTGGATCGGTTCTTGAGGTGTGGGAGGTTCACTTGGTACTTCAGTTGGCTCTCGAAATTCTTCGAGTTCTACTATTTTACCTTTTCTATCTAGCAGAAATTCCTTCTCAAGGAAGGGGGCATTCTTAGAAACAAACACTTTTGTTTCATTAGGATAGTAGAAATAGTATCCAATTGAATTCTTTGGATACCCAATGAAGTAACAGAAGTTGGATCAATTATGCAGCTTATCTCCCACTATCTGCTTCACGTAAGCAGGAAATCCCCAAATCCTCAAGTATGAGTACTTAGGAGGTTTCCTCTTTCGTATATCATATGGAGTTTTATTCACTGTCTTGGTGTAGAACATTGTTCAACAACAATACCGCCGTTTCGAGCGCATAGCCCCTAAACGAGGCAGAAGTTCAGTAAAGTTCATCATAGATCGAACCATGTCCAACAGGGTTCGACTACGACTCTCCGCTACACCATTGAGTTATGGTGTGTCCGGAGAGGTCCACTGAGAGAGAAGCCCATTCTCTTTCAGATAATCTTGAAACTCAGCACTTAAGTATTCTCCACCTCGATCAGATCTAAGTCCTTTAATACTTTTACTCAATTGATTATCTACTTCAGCCTTGAACTCTTTGAACTTTTCAAAGGATTCAGACTTGTGTTTCATTAAGTACAAGTACCCATACCTAGAGTAATCATCGGTAAAGGTGATGAAGTAGGTGCAGCGGAACTTAGTACTAATGCTAAGTCGGCCGCACACATCAGTGTGGATCAAGTCCAACAGACCTTGAGCATGTTCAGGCTTGCCCTTGAAGTGCAAATTGGTTATTTTACCTTTTAGACAGGATTCACAAGTAGTAAAAGAATCGATGTCTGACATTTCAAACATGCCATCTCCCACTAGCTTGTGCATCCTTCTTAAAACATGTGAACTAGCCTAGCATGCCAAAGTTCGGTCGGGTTTTGATTATAGTTTTTCATTTTAATCGTTGTTGTGTGTGTTTCCAAATCGCGAGTTGGAACTTCTTTTACTTTTAAGTTGTATAGATCATTTTCGCGTTCCCCAATTCCAATTAAACATTCATTCTCGTATATGTTGCAAATTGAATTAGCAAAATGACAAGAATAACCATCACTATCAAGCATAGAAACGGAAATAATGTTTTTTATTAACTCGGGAATGAATAATACATCCTTTAATAACAACTTCAAATTAGAATAAAGAAATAAATGAACGTATCCTATTGCCTCGGATGCAACCCTTGCTCCATTGCCCAGCCTCAAATTGGTCTCACCCATCCTAAGCCGTCAACTTCTTGTCATTACCTGCAAATCATTGCATTTATGATATCCACATCCGGTATCAAGTACCCAAGAAGTAGAATTAAAAGACATGTTTATTTCAATGTAGAATGTACCTTTTGCAGTTCGCAGCTGCTCGAGGTAATCTCGACAGTTCCTCCTCCAATTCCCAGGCTTGTGGCAGTGGTGGCAAACATCCGGGCTTGGAACGCTTCTTACCATGGCGTTTGGGCCCTTTATTCCCGGAGGAAGAATAGCCCAATAGGAGGACGGGCTTGTCCTTCTTTATGGTTCCCTCAAACACTACAAGCATGTTCACCAACTCCTCAAGAGTGGCGTCCAGCTTGTTCATGTTAAAAATTTGACCACAAAGGGGTCGAATGTAGCAGGGATTGAGAGGAGAATCAAATCCACAGAAAGCTCATATGGAAGTACGAGCTCAAGGCTCACCAGCTTTTCAACGAGCCCAATCATGCGGATCCCATGATCGCGGACCGAAATCCCCTTGCGCATGCGGCCACTCATGAGCTCCTTAACAGAAGAGATCTAAAGAAGAGCTGAAAATAGTAAATCGCATTTTCAGAGGCCTAAACGAAGGAATTTGGCCAAAAACAGAGGAGCTCACTGCATAGCAGTGAGTCTTGATCGTTGGACCGTTTCGAAGGGAATAGCACAGGTCTCATGCGAAAATGTGATGTCTGATCAGTTGTTGAAGACAAGAGGAGCAGCTGATCAGAAGTTGAAAGCAGATGTTGATCAAAAGATAAGAAGAAAATAACATCGACCAGCTGGAGCGCTAAGGGAAAGATGGACCAGCTGGAGCAATAAGAAGTCAGGATCACCAGTTTATACAACAGGTGGATCAGCAACCTTGACGTCAGCAGTTTCGGCAGTTGAACAAAGAACAGTTATCCGGCTATGAACTGAAGAGAACGATTCAGCAGTGAGCTACAGTAGATTCAGCAGTGAGCTACAGTACGTTCAGAAGTGAGCTACAATACGTTCAGCAGTGAGCTACAGTATGTTCAGAAGTGAGCTACAGTTATTCAGCAGCGAACAGAAGTATGTTCAGCAGTAAAGACAAGCCATATCAGATGTCGATCAGCAATGAAGAAAAGATACAAGCAGAAGCTGAATCTAAGCAAAAGCTGAATCGAAGCAAAAGCTGAATCAAAGCAGAAGCTGAATAAGACGTGATAAGAAGAGAAAGGTGAAGCAGTTGACAACATATATGAAGATTTACTGGACCTAGAAGTAAAATTCTGAGCATATTAAGATGTGAACAGAAGAGACGCAAGCAGAAGCTGATCAAATTTCAAAAGCTTATTCAGAAGAAGACAAAAGCCTGCAAAAGAAAGGACACAAGGACAATCTTGTCGGTACTTTACAGAACATCTTTCAACGGGAAGAAACTTTGTGTCCAATGGATTGAATTTGAACAAAGGCTATTTAAGGGAGAAGATTTGAAGAAATCGATGATGCTGGTGTGAAAGACAAAAACAGAGAAATTATAGAGGGAAGAAAAAAGGAATATGAAGCAGTCGACCACCATTAGAGAGGAGCCTATTGTAGTGTCGACTGCCGAGTCTTCATCAGATCTTTAGGAGCATTTCCCAGTTGTGTGAGATATTATTATTACCAGAGTTTTTATTACACTGTATATCTCACACATAGAGATTCACTCACATTCTTGAGAGTTGAGCAAAATTGTATAGTGAATGAATCTCAAGCCCAAAATGTAAAATCAGATCCCGTCCAAGCACGAAGACGTTAGGAATATGAAGCAGTCGACCACCATTAGAGAGGAGCCTATTGTAGTGTCGACTGCCGAGTCTTCATCAGATCTTTAGGAGCATTTCCCAGTTGTGTGAGATATTATTATTACCAGAGTTTTTATTACACTGTATATCTCACACATAGAGATTCACTCACATTCTTGAGAGTTGAGCAAAATTGTATAGTGAATGAATCTCAAGCCCAAAATGTAAAATCAGATCCCGTCCAAGCACGAAGACGTTAAACTCTGTGTTTGTAGCCTTTCTCACAGAGGCGTAAAACAAGTTATTGACACAGCCGAGGGTTGGTGTAGAGTCTAGGAGTTCTAGCAGCTGCTGGCTGTTGGATCGGGTCTGTACACGATGTGTAGATCAAATCTTCTAGTGGATCCTTCCCGGAGCGGAAGAAGGGGAGATGTAGGATATTTATATCCGAACTTCCATAAACAAACAGCAGCGTAATCTCTTTATGATTTACTGTATTTATTCCGCATACGCATTTATCAGTTACACATTAGCACACACAAAGCAAACAGATTTCATGCAGTCGCATTGCATTGTTTTAACAGAAATCTGTTTGTGCCGGGTTTTAAAATTAGTATTTAGTTCTGGTGTATTCCGCATGATTTTATTTCATACCAGATCTGTCTCCGGTGCTCTGTTTAATGTTCAAGAACCGTGAGCTATTTTAGCTCCATTATAGCAGCACAAAATTTTTAATTTATATTAGCAGCGCTCGCTCCTTATTTCATAGGACAGATCTCGCCCCTCCCTTATGTTATGTTGTTTATTTTATTGCATCTGAGATCTGATCCTTCGTTCCTAACAAGTGGTATCAGAGCGGGTTGTTCTTCAACGAGCATTTTCTTAAAACGCATGTGCTATCTTTTTTTAAATGCTTTAACTGATGGTTCAGTAGCACATGTTCTTTTTTAAACAAAATTTATTTATGTGCTCTGATAGTTTTTGCGAAATTTCAGCTGGTGCTTCGTTATTAAAATGATTTGAGCTTATATTATAATAGATAGGGAATGATTAATCCTTCATCTGCATATATAAGCTAAAGCAGAAGCACACTATCAGCTATTTCAAAATCATATCATTCATGCATACGGTTTTTCCCAATTTTGGTTTCAAAAATCTGTAAAATTCCTGCTGTCACGTTGTTTTTGTTGTTGCAGTGTAGGGAGAGCTTTATTTAAAATTTGTCGGGAAAACCAGTTTTCGATTCCTTTTTTATTCCCACAAAAAGGGAGAGAATTGTTAGATTCTACATCTGTTATTTGAGGTTTTGTGTAAATAAAAAAGGGAGAGATTGATGGATCTGAATAACAGATCCAGATCTGAGTTTTGAATTACACCAAACCTGTTTATTGTGTTTCTAACATTTGTACGTAGTGTATAGATTTAACAGAAGAGATCTAAAGAAGAGCTGAAAATAGTAAATCGCATTTTCGGAGGCCTAAACGAAGGAATTTGGCCAAAAACAGAGGAGCTCACTGCCTAGAAGTGAGTCTTGCTCGTTAGACCGTTTCGGAGGGAATAGCACAGGTCTCATGCGAAAATGTGATATCTGATCAGTTGTTGAAGACAAGAGGAGCAGCTGATCAAAAGTTGAAAGCAGATGTTGATCAAAAGATAAGAAGAAAATAACATCGACCAGCTGGAGCGCTAAGGGAAAGATGGACCAGCTGGAGCAATAAGAAGTCAGGATCAGCAGTTGATACAACAGGTGGATCAGCAACCTTGACGTCAGCAGAATCAGCAGTTGAACAAAGAACAGTTATCCAGTTATGAACTGAAGTGAACGATTCAGCAGTGAGCTACAGTAGATTCAGCAGTGAGCTACAGTACGTTCTGCAGTGAGCTACAGCACGTTCAGCAGTGAGCTACAGTATGTTCAGAAGTGAGCAGTTATTTAGCAGTGAACAGAAGTATGTTCAGCAGTAAAGACAAGCCATATCAGATGTCGATCAGCAATGAAGAAAAGATACAAGCAGAAGCTGAATCTAAGCAAAAGCTGAATCGAAGCAAAAGCTGAATCAAAGCAGAAGCTGAATAAGACGTGATAAGAAGAGAAAGGTGAAGCAGTTGACAACATATATGAAGATTTACTGGAACTTAGAAGTCAAATTCTGAGCATATTAAGATGTGAACAGAAGAGACGCAAGCAGAAGCTGATCAAAGTTCAAAAGCTTATTCAGAAGAAGACAAAAGCCTGCAAAAGAAAGGACACAAGGACAATCCTGTCGGTACTTTACAGAACATCTTTCAACGGGAAGAAACTTTGTGTCCAACGGATTGAATTTGAACAAAGGCTATTTAAGGGAGAAGATTTGAAGAAATCGATGATGCTGGTGTGAAAGACAAAAATAGAGAAATTACAGAGGGAAGAAAACAGGAATATGAAGCAGTCGACCATCAATAGAGAGGAGCTTATTGTAGTGTCGACTGCCGAGTCTTCATCAACTCTTTAGGATCATTTCCCAGTTGTATGAGATATTATTATTACAAGAGTTGTTCTTACACTGTATATCTCACACATTGAGATTCACTCACATTCTTGAGAGTTGAGCAAAATTGTATAGTGAATGAATCTCAAGCCCAAAATGTAAAATCAGATCCCGTCCAAGCACGAAGAATTTAAACTCTGTGTTTGTAGCCTTTCTCACAGAGGTGCAAAACAAGTGATTGACACAGCCGAGGGCTGGTGTAGAGTCTAGGAGTTCTAGCAGCTTCTGTCTGTTGGATCGGGTCTGTACACGATGTGTAGATCAAATCTTGTACTGGATCCTTCCCGGAGCGGAAGAAGGGGAGATGTAGGATATTTATATCCGAACTTCCATAAAAAAACAGCAGCGTAATCTCTTTATGATTTACTTTATTTATTCCGCATACGCATTTATCACTTACACATTAGCACACACAAAGCAAACAGATTTCATGCAGTCGCATTGCATTGTTTTAACAGAAATATGTTTGTGCCGGGTTTTAAAATTAGGATTCAGTTCTGCTATATTCTGCATGATTTTATTTCATACCAGATCTGTCTCCGGTGCTCTGTTTAATGTTCAAGAAACGTGAGCTATTGTAGCTCCTTTATAGCAGCGCAAAATTTTTAATTTATATTAGCAGCGATCGCTCCTTATTTCATAGGAAAGATCTTGCCCCTCCCTTATGTTATGTTGTTTATTTTATTGCATCTGAGATCTGATCCTTCGGTCCTAAAAAGTGGTATCAGAGCGGGTTATTCTTGAATGAGCATTTTCTTAAAACGCATGTGCTATCTGTTTTTAAATGCTTTAACTGATGGTTTAGTAGCACATGTTCTTTTTTAAACAAAATTTATTTATGTGCTCTGATAGTTTTTGCGAAATTTCAGCTCGTGCTTCGTTATTAAAATGATTTGAGCTTATATTATAATAGATAGGGAATGATTAATCCTTCATCTGCATATATAAGCTAAAGCAGAAGCACACTATCAGCTATTTCAAAATCATATCATTAATGCATACGGTTTTTCCCAATTTTGGTTTCAAAAATCTGTAAAATTCCTGCTGTCACGTTGTTTTTGTTGTGGCAGTGTAGGGAGAGATTTATTTAAAATATTTCGGGAAAACCAGTTTTCGATTCCTTTTTATTCCCACAAAAAGGGATAGAATTGTTAGATCCTGCATCTGTTATTTGAGGTTTTGTGTAAATCAAAAAGGGAGAGATTGATGGATCTAGATAACAGATCCAGATCTGAGTTTTGAATTACACAAAACCTGTTATTGTGTTTCTAACATTTCTACGTAGTGTACAGATTTAACAGAAGAGATCTAAAGAAGAGCTGAAAATAGTAAATCGCATTTTCGGAGGCCTAAACGAAGGAATTTGACCAAAAACAGAGGAGCACACGGCCTAGAAGTGAGTCTTTCTCGTTGGACCATTTCGGAGGGAATAGCACAGGTCTCATGCGAAAATGTGATGTCTGATCAGTTGTTGAAGACAAGAGGAGCAGCTGCTCAGAAGTTGAAAGCAGATGTTGATCAAAATATAAGAAGAAAATAACATCGACCAGCTGGAGCGCTAAGGGAAAGATGGACCAGCTGGAGCAATAAGAAGTCAGGATCAGCAGTTGATACAACAGGTGGATCAGCAACCTTGACGTCAGCAGAATCAGCAGTTGAACAAAGAACAGTTATCCGGTTATGAACTGAAGTGAACGATTCAGCAGTGAGCTACAGTAGATTCAGCAGTGAGCTACAGTACGTTCTGCAGTGAGCTACAGCACGTTCAGCAGTGAGCTACAGTCTGTTCAGCAGTGTGCTACAGTTATTCATCAGTGAACAGAAGTATATTCAGCAGTAAAGACAAGCCATATCAGATGTCGATCAGCAATGAAGAAAAGATACAAGCAGAAGCTGAATCTAAGCAAAAGCTGAATCGAAGCAAAAGCTGAATCAAAGCAGAAGCTGAATAAGACGTGATAAGAAGAGAAAGGTGAAGCAGTTGACAACATATATGAAGATTTACTGGAACTTAGAAGTCAAATTCTGAGCATATTAAGATGTGAACAGAAGACACGCAAGCAGAAGCTGATCAAAGTTCAAAAGCTTATTCAGAAGAAGACAAAAGCCTGCAAAAGAAAGGACACAAGGACAATCCTGTCGGTACTTTACAGAACATCTTTCAACGGGAAGAAAATTTGTGTCCAACGGATTGAATTTGAACAAAGGCTATTTAAGGGAGAAGATTTGAAGAAATCGATGATGCTGGTGTGAAAAACAAAAACAGAGAAATTACAGAGGGAAGAAAACAGGAATATGAAGCAGTCGACCATCATTAGAGAGGAGCTTATTGTAGTGTCAACTGCCGAGTCTTCATCAGCTCTTTAGGAGCATTTCCCAGTTGTATGAGATATTATTATTACGAGAGTTGTTCTTACACTGTATATCTCACACATTGAGATTCACTCACATTCTTGAGAGTTGAGCAAAATTGTATAGTGAATGAATCTCAAGCCCAAAATGTAAAATCAGATCACGTCCAAGCACGAAGAATTTAAACTCTGTGTTTGAAGCCTTTCTCACAGAGGCGTAAAACAAGTGATTGACACAGCCGATGGCTGGTGTAGAGTCTAGGAGTTCTAGCAGCTTCTGTCTGTTGAATCGGGTCTGTACACGATGTGTAGATCAAATATTCTAGTGGATCCTTCCCGGAGCGGAAGAAGGGAAGATGTAGGATATTTATATCCGAACTTCCATAAACAAACAGCAGCGTAATCTCTTTATGATTTACTGTATTTATTCCGCATACGCATTTATCAGTTACACATTAGCACACACAAAGCAAACAGATTTCATGCAGTCGCATTGCATTGTTTTAACAGAAATCTGTTTGTGCCGGGTTTTAAAATTAGGATTCAGTTCTGGTGTATTCCGCATGATTTTATTTCATACCAGATCTGTCTCCGGTGCTTTGTTTAATGTTCAAGAAACGTGAGCTATTGTAGCTCCTTTATAGCAGCGCAAAATTTTTAATTTATATTAGCAGCGCTCGCTCCTTATTTCATAGGACAGATCTCGCCCCTCCCTTATGTTATGTTGTTTATTTTATTGCATCTGAGATCTGATCCTTCGGTCCTAAAAAGTGGTATCAGAGCGGGTTGTTCTTGAACGAGCATTTTCTTAAAACGCATGTGCTATCTGTTTTTAAATTCTTTAACTGATGGTTCAGTAGCACATGTTATTTTTTAAACAAAATTTTTTTATGTGCTCCGATAGTTTTTGCGAAATTTCAGCTGGTGCTTCGTTATTAAAATGATTTGAGCTTATATTATAAAAGATAGGGAGGGTTATGATTAATCCTTCATCTGCATATATAAGCTAAAGCAGAAGCACACTATCAGCTATTTCAAAATCATATCATTCATGCATACGGTTTTTCCCAATTTTGGTTTCAAAAATCTGTAAAATTCCTGCTATCACGTTGTTTTTGTTGTGGCAGTGTAGGGAGAGCTTTATTTAAATTTTGTCGGGAAAACCAGTTTTCGATTCCTTTTTTATTCCCACAAAAAGGGAGATAATTGTTAGATCCTGCATCTGTTATTTGAGTTTTTGTGTAAATCAAAAAGGGAGAGATTGATGGATCTGGATAACAGATACAGATCTGAGTTTTTTGAATTACACAAAACATGTTATTGTGTTTCTAACATTTGTACGTAGTGTACAGATTTAACAGAAGAGATCTAAAGAAGAGCTGAAAATAGTAAATCGCATTTTCGGAGGCCTAAACGAAGGAATTTGGCCAAAAACAGAGGATCTCACTGCGTAGGAGTGAGTCTTTCTCGTTGGACCGTTTCAGAGGGAATAACACAGGTCTCATGCGAAAATGTGATGTCTGATCAGTTGTTGAAGACAAGAGGAGCAGCTGATCAGAAGTTGAAAACAGATGTTGATCAAAAGATAAGAAGAAAATAACATCGACCAGCTGGAGAGCTAAGGGAAAGATGGACCAGCTGGAGCAATAAGAAGTCAGGATCAGCAGTTGATACAACAGGTGGATCAGCAACCTTGAAGTCAGCAGAATCAGCAGTTGAACAAAGAACAGTTATCCGGCTATGAACTGAAGAGAACGATTCAGCAGTGAGCTACAGTAGATTCAGAAGTGAGCTACAGTACGTTCAGCAGTGAGCTACATCACGTTCAGCAGTGAGCTACAGTATGTTCAGCAGTGAGCTACAGTTATTCAGCAGTGAACAGAAGTATGTTCAGCAGTAAAGACAAGCCATATCAGATGTCGATCAGCAATGAAGAAAAGATACAAGCAGAAGCTGAATCTAAGCAAAAGTTGAATCGAAGCAAAAGCTGAATCAAAGCAGAAGCTGAATAAGACGTGATAAGAAGAGAAAGGCGAAGCAGTTGACAACATATATGAAGATTTACTGGAACTTATAAGTGAACTGCTGAGCATATTAAGATGTGAACAGAAGAGACGCAAGTAGAAGCTGATCAAAGTTCAAAAGCTTATTCAGAAGAAGACAAAAGCCTGCAAAAAAAGGACACAAGGACAATACTGTCGGTACATTACAGAACATCTTTCAACGGGAAGAAACTTTGTGTCCAACGGATTGAATTTGAACAAAGGCTATTTAAGGGAGAAGATTTGAAGAAATCGATGATGCTGGTGTGAAAGACAAAAACAGAGAAATTACAGAGGGAAGAAAACAGGAATATGAAACACTCGACCACCATTAGAGAGGAGCTTATTGTAGTGTCGACTGCCGAGTCTTCATCAGCTCTTTAGGAGAATTTCCCAGTTGTGTGAGATATTATTATTACGAGAGTTGTTCTTACACGGTATATCTCACACATAGAGATTCACTCACATTCTTGAGAGTTGAGCAAAATTGTATAGTGAATGAATCTCAAGCCCAAAATGTAAAATCAGATCCCGTCCAAGCACGAAGATGTTAAACTCTGTGTTTGTAGCCTTTCTCACAGAGGCGTAAAAAAATTGATTGACACAGTCGAGGGCTGGTGTAGAGTCTAGGAGTTCTAGCAGCTGCTGGCTGTTGGATTGGGTCTGTACACGATGTGTAGATAAAATCTTCTAGTGGATCATTCTCGGAGCGGAAGAAGGGGAGATGTAGGATATTTATATCTGAACTTACATAAACAAACAGCAGCATAATCTCTTTATGATTTACTGTATTTATTCCGCATACACATTTATCAGTTACACATTAGCACACACAAAGCAAACAGATTTCATGCAGTCGCATTGCATTGTTTTAACAGAAATCTGTTTGTGCCGGGTTTTAAAATTAGGATTCAGTTCTGGTGTATTCCGCATGATTTTATTTCATATCAGATCTGTCTCCGGTGCTCTGTTTTAACAGAAATCTGTTTGTTATGTTGTTTATTTTATTGCATCTGAGATCTGATACTTTGGTCCTAACAAATGGTATCAGATCGGGTTGTTCTTGAACGAGCATTTTCTTAAAACGGATGTGCTATCTGTTTTTAAATGCTTTGACTGGTGGTTCAGTAGCACATGTTCTTTTTTAAACAAAATTTATTTATGTGCTCTGATAGTTTTTGTGAAATTTCAGCCGGTGCTTCGTTATTAAAATGATTTGAGCTTATATTATAAAAGATAGGGAGGGTTATGATTAATCCTTCATCTGCATATATAAGCTAAAGCAGAAGCACGCTATCAGTGTGAGACCTGGATTTGTAATTGAGATTTATCGTTGGAATGAATCGATAAATAGAGGTTCTGCTGGTTTAAGATTCTATTTGAGTGTTTGAGTTGCATTTTCGGGTTCCTTTTCGTGTGTTGAACAATTCTGGAGATTTTGTAATTTTGCATATTTGAGGTACCTTCTGGTTGACGTGTCAGCTGGTGTTGTGAGCTAGCAGCTGGTCGGTGGCAAAACCAGTCGAAGCGTGTTTTAGCGCGAGATTCCTGAAACGCTGTCGTTTGCATGAAGTTTAGTTGCGTGTGTTGTGATCAGCAGGTGCGTTAGTGTATTTGCGTTGAGGATCAAAACGACAGCGTTTAGTTTAGTTGGCACGACGTCGTTTGGATGTTGCGTCTGGTACCAGCTGGTGGATTTGTGTATGTGTGTCTGCTTGTTGTTCAGCAGGAGCAGATGTCAACGCGAGTCAACCTTTCCTGTAGCTCGAAGAGGAAACGTCGTCGTTTCGTTGTTGCGACTGGGAGTCCAGCTGCGAGTGAGTTTTGCCGTTATTGCTTGCTGCTGGTATTTTCGCGAGAGCTAGCGACTGGAAGACGTCAGTGGAGCGACGTCGTTTGAGTTAGTTGCAACGCTGCGTTTTGAGGTTGCGACTGGAACAAGCAGAGAGAAGCGTTGCGTTGTTTTGTTCTTGTGACTGGATACCCAGCTGCTGGTGTGATATCCTGTGCGACGTCGTTTGAGTAAGTTGGCGCGACGCCATTTTTAGAACCAGCCATTTGTTTGTTTTGCGATGGTTTAGCGTTGATTGAGAATCAGCAGTTGGTTCTTTGCGTCTGCTGTTTGTAGTGTTCCTGCTGATTTTGTCGTTAGACAATTATTGGTATTGATTTCAAGTCGTTGCAAGTGCTATTTATAGGAAGACTTAGTCTTCGATTTTGTGATATCATTTTCCATACTTAGCAAATTTTCAAGCGTTTCGTTCCTTATCCTTCGAACCCTAGAGCACTGTTCAGCCGTGAGCTTTTCCGGCGATTTCCCGTCGTTTCCGGTGGTTGTTTTGCTCGTGCGAGGTAGCGTTGGACTCCTCTCGAGAAGCTCTTCCAATTCGTACCAGTTTTAGAAACTGGAATTGGCTAGTCGAGGAATGCGAAGTTGCTGCCGTTCGAGTGTTGCGCCGATTTGGTAGAACTACGTTCTGGTTTTCGGTGAGACCTTGTTCCTAGCCTTAGTTTTTAAGCTTTCTATGTAATTGTTGAGGTATATGGAGCAGCTGGTCGAGTGAGACTCCCAGCCGTGAGCTTGATTAGCAACCTGTTAGATTTACGTTGTGTATGCCATGTGTTTAACAGGCTTTTACCAGAGTCTTCGGGATTTCTCGCTGGGTTAGTTGTTTCTCAGTATAAGGTACGGATTTGAGCTTATATTATAGCGAGATTATGGCTTGGATGATTGTAGCTGCTGGTATGTGGAATGGCCGTGCCTGCTGGTTTTGTCCTGTTGAGGATTGGGTATGCTATTGTGTTATTGTTGGGTTGCATATATTATATGTCTGCATTCCAGCATGTTGCATACACGCATGGTATTCCTCTTCCCAGTTTGGTAGTCTTTTTACCTTGTTGCATTGTTGTTGTTTCTTACCAAGATGTGAGGGCGAGCGGCAATACCGCACACTCATCTCCCTGCTGGGATCGTAGACACCATGCGTCGAGTGGTTAACTACCACAGTTCATGGGCGAGGCAAAAGCAGGTTGAGTTGTTGTATGCATCTGGTAAGTGGGAGTAGTGTCATGGCGAGTGGCTTACTACTACACTGTGAACACACACCGTGGCCACTGTATGTTGTTGATAATTCTTGGAGCTATGTTTGAGTTCCTTAGCTCCTTCGAGGGTCGAGATTTCCGTTGTTTTTCGGCGTCTCATGCATAGAACCTGCATTTTATTCCTTGCTGTTTATTTCTGTTGTATTATTGCTCTCCGTACTGGGGTTTGACCCCTTGTCCCTCCGGGGTTTGGTTTGTTTCTTTGTTGAGTTGTTTTCTGGAAACCCAGGTTCTACAGCTGGTCGTGGTTTCAACCCAGCTGGTGGTGCCCCAGGAGGTGGCTAGTGTGTCCCAGTAGCATATAGCATATATATATATATATATGTATCAGTTAGCCAGGGGGATGCCCTACGCTTTGTTGTTGTACCCGTAGGGGAGTATGATACATGTTTGAATTATGTATGCTTTGTTGTTGATTGTTTTATGATTTGAGAAACTTATTTTAAGTATCGTTGTATTTTAAATTATATGTTTAAAACCGTCGGGCCTAAAAGCGAAAATTTTACCCACTTTTTGAAACCTTCCGCATGTGTTTATCTGTTGTGAGCACGAGGCCTGACATTTTTTGTATCAGAGCTTAAACTGGGATAAGCTCAATTCCTTTGATCACACTTGAGTCTAGGCACAATGTTGCGTGTTGCATGTGCTTGACTTATGTGACTACGTGCTGCATATTTTGTGTTATATGCTTTCTTTGATGTATCTGTTCTGTTTTTCCTTATCCTGTTGAGTGTTTTAGATGCCGCCTAGACGTCGTGGGAGAATTAGGGGGCTGTTCCAGGAATCAGGAGGACAGAATGAGGATCAGTATAGTGTGCCTAGTCATACTCTTGAGAGTAGTGGAGAAGAGGAGGCTGAAGCTCCGCCGGCTCCGGTAGAGAGAATGGATGTGGTCATAGCTCGGTTTCAGAGGATGAGTCCTCCTATCTTCAATGGTGATGAGTCGAGTGAGGACGCGGATTCTTGGCTCCATAGCGTCATACATCTTTTTGATCGAGCCCAGTATGACGCCGATCTTCGGTTGAGGTTGGTGACTTTGTTGTTGAGGAAGTCCGCAGAGCATTGGTGGCGAGGTACGTCTAGTACCTTACTGGAGACTGGTGTTGGCATTACTTGGGATACTTTCTACCAGGTCTTCAGGCAGGAGTATGTCCCCGACTCCTATGTAGCTGCCCGTGAGCGGGAGTTTGAGTTCTTGGAGCAGGGTTCGTTGTCTGTGCGCGAGTATGCTCGCAAGTTTTCTGCTTTGTTGG
>KV019604.1:61861-82886 GCA_001598015.1 Dorcoceras hygrometricum | reverse complement strand
AACTGATGTTGGTATCGGCCAATCACGAACGGCTTCCACCTTGGATGGGTCTACTTCCAAATCCATCTTTGGATATAATGTGCCCGAGAAAAGAAACTTTTTCCAGCCAAAAATACACTTACTAAACTTGGCAAACAGCTGCTGGTCTTTCAGAATCTGAAGTATTGTTCTCAGGTGGCTTGCGTGCTCGATGCTGTTCTTGGAATACACCAAAATATCGTCAATAAACACCACTTCAAACTGATCTAAGAAGGGTTGAAATACTCTGTTCATCAGGTCCATAAAGGCTGAGGGAGCGTTGGTTAGTCCGAAGGGCATCACCAAAAATTCGTAGTGACCATAACGTGTTCTAAAGGCTGTTTTGTAGATGTCTGCTGGTTTTATCTTCAATTGGTGGTAGCCAGATCTTAAATCAATTTTAGAGAAAACTATTGATCCCTTCAGCTGATCAAACAGGTCCTCAATTGTAGGCAAAGGGTATTTATTCTTGATTGTCAACTTATTCAACTCTCTATAATCTATACACAACCTTAGACTCCCATACTTCTTCTTGACGAATAAAACTGGGGCTCCCCATGGTGATGTACTTGGTCGAATAAAACCCTTGTCTAATAGTTCTTGTAGTTGCTCTTTTAATTCTTTCATCTCTGATGGAGCAAGTCGATAAGGTGGTTTAGAAACGGGTGCTGCTCCTGGCACTAAATCAATTGCAAATTCCAATTCTCTATCAGGTGGCAATCCATAAATGTCTTTTGGAAAAACCTCCGGGAATTCACTCACTACTTTCACATCAAGGAGTTGGGGCTTGCTAGATACTGCTAGAGATGATAAGCTTATCAAGAATCCTGCTCCCACCTTTTTTCAAACAACTAAAGGCTTTAAGAACTGAAATAATTCGGGGAATTTTACATAACTGACTAGCCTCGAACGTGAACCAGTCTCCTTGTGGGGGTTTTACAACTACTGTTCTAAGCTTGAAATCTATCACGACCCCGTCAACCAATCCATTCCTAGAATCAAATCAAACTCAGGCATAGGTAAAACAATTACGTCAGCAGTAACTAAATGCCCTTGAAGTTTAAGTTCTAAGTTACGAAACAAATCATGTGATATCATCTCTTCTCCAGAGGGTACCGTTACACAAAATACCATAGTCAGATGGTCGGGTTTAACAGGTAGTTTCTTAGCAAAGTCCGCTGCTATAAAGGAATGCGTTGCACCTGAATCTATTAGAGCTAAAGAGGGAATTCCAGCAATCAAAATCTTACCCGTAGCTACTGTAGAATCTGGATTGGCTTGCTCGGTTGTCATGACATAAGCTCTGCTGGTCACCATCTGCTTTAATTTAGGACAGTCCCTAATAACATGTCCTGGCAATCCACATTTATAACAAACATTCTGTCGCTTTAGACATGGACCATGGTGGTTCTTCTGGCACTTGGGACACTGAGGCTTGTTTCCAACTGCTGAGACCGCGCTGATGGGTTGCCCAACTAAAGGTTTCTGCTCCTGAGGCTTTTGTTCCTGCGACCTCTGCTAATTCTTATATGGTTTCTTGGGTGGTCGCTGTTCTTTTTGTTGGAAAGCCTGCCTCTTCAATTGTCGTTCCTCCATAACTGCTTTCCAATCCTGATCAGCTCTTAGAGCCTTATCCACCGCTCCTCGATAATCTTTTGGTTCCACCAGTCTCACATCATGCCTGAGTGCTGGTTTAATCCATCGACAAAGTGTCGTAATTTCTCCTTAGGATCAGCTCCAATCAAAGGTACAAAATAACATCCACGTTCAAACCTTCGAACATATTCTTGGACAGTCATGTCCCCTTGCTTGATCATCAAGAACTCTCTTTTTAATTCAGATCTCTTATCTTCTGTAAAATATTGCTCAAAGAACACGCGCTTGAACTCCACCCATGGGAGATTTGTTACATCTACAGTAAGCTTTGCTCCTTCCCACCAGAGCATCGCATCATCTCTCAACATATAAATTGCACATCTGGATCTTTCTAAGTCAGGCGTCTGAAGATACTCAAAGATCACTTCCATTGATTTAATCCAACTTTCGGCGACAAACGGATCTGTCGTGCCGCTAAACTCCATTGGCTTCTGTCTTCGAAATCGCTCTTGAGGGTCATCATTGCTAGGTCCTCTACTGTTGGAGGATTGGCCGTTGCCTCTACCCTGCTGATCTACCAGCAGCCTTAGAAGCTGGGCAATACTAGCGTTACTATCAGGATTGGATTCATCTACTAGAATATTCCTTCCTCTTCCTCGGCCAGACATCTTAATATATAGCCCGTAATCCACGACATAGGAACATCAGAACATGCAAGAAAAAAAAATACATGCTCTAAAACATAAAAGAACTCACTGCCCCGGAGAGACGGTTGATGAAATCTGTTTCAGCAAGAAGTGCGCGTGTTTCTCTGGACCATGCTCTGATACCATGTTTGTGACGCCCCATTCCTCATGGGAGTCACGAGATCGAAGAAAAGGAAATAAAAGGGAAATATAAGGGTTGAAAAGCAAATATAACAAGCTGTATTATCTTGCTCGTAAAAAAAAAATTCGAATTACAACCATTGGCGCCATAACAATGAACCAGCTGTCATTACAAATTTAAAGTACAAAATGCGAAATCGAGATATTAAAACTACTGAATTCTAGCTGAATTCATCCTTGTTGTAACAGATCTCAATACAGTTGTGACTAAGATCAAAGACAACAAAAGTAGCAAAATACAAAATGAACATCGCGGAAACGCAGGCCTTCGATAAACACTCACTCGTCGCTATTGATTCAAATTCCACCTCCCGCCTGCTCCGGCGCCGTCTCACCTGCACCAAGAAAGCTAGTGAGCCTAGGGGCTCAGCAAGCAAACTGAAGGTAACAAGCACCCTGCACCAAGAAAGCTAGTGAGCCTAGGGGCTCAGCAAGCAAACTGAAGGTAACAAGCACAATATGCAGATGATAATACATAATACACCATTTACTGCAACTTTTGTTCTGGAAGTGAATTCAAATTCCAGCGTTATCATTTTCGTTAAACTTATGGCTCAGAAGCTCTACTTAGGTCCCATTGCACTCGATCGAATGACTACTGATATCAGTTTCAATGTGGTGAAATCGCACCCAATATGAAGGGGCAACTAACCCTCTCGTCAGCTGCTCACCCTTCCCATATGAACCGTCTGTTATCTAAGCCATAAATTCATAAACTGAAACTTTCTTCTTTAAAACACATAATGAACGAACTGAAATCTTAGCATCGGGGTTCACTCTATTTTAAAAACTCATACTCCCTTCGAAAATCGTTTTACTGAGCATCCAGCAGAGACATGTAAAATCAGCAGTTGGATAAGTTCAGCTGTTGGCAAGGAATCCAGCTGGTGTGAACAGTAGATCACTCGATGGTTATATCTATAAATATCTATATGTTGGTGGTCAACACAATTAATTTGGTCAACGGAGTAACAGTAACTCAACCAGCCGTTGATTCAAGAACAGCCAGTCGTTGGGTAAGGAAATCAGCAGGTGGAAGAAAAAACTAGACTATAGATATAAATCAGCAGTGAAGTACTTGAAAGAAAAGGAATCAGTCGCAAGCAACAGTAACCAGTCGCAAGCAAACCAGTCGCAAGCTGCTGAAATTCAAATGAAGGAATGCAGCTGCTGAATTAGTTCGATAAGAATGCAGCTGCTGGTGTTATCAAAAGAAATGCACCTGCTGGTTTTACATTAACACTTGTAATATCGAATCAATGATCACGCTACTAGCAGTCGCCTATTAAACCAGACTTTCTACTGATTCCACTAGCTACTATCGATTACACAATCATCAAATCTCGATATTACAGCAAAGAAAGAACATCATGATCTCTGCGAGTTGAAAAATCTGAAAATGCTCAGCGTTTAAAGTTCAACATCGACTTCGTGGATAATAACAGATCTTAAGCGAAATCATGAGATAAAGTGAGAACAACATGTAAGCTTTCATGGCGTAGCAAGAATCAAATTTACTTGCCTTGATAAGAAGGAAATCACAAGATACAGCAGGCCACTAACAGAGAGTTTTCCCCAGCGCAGCAATGTGTAATCTATTTCTTTGATGCTAGAATGAACATTTTCTTGCAAATATTTGAACTTATAGTTCACAAGGACAGGGGCATGGGAGTCTGATTATTAACAGGGGAAAAACACTCATTTAGGCATGGCAAACCGGCGTATTCAGAAAATTTTACTTAAAATTCCCTGTAAATATTTTGATTTGTAAATGCACTACACAAAATCTGAAATTTAACCATTCTCCCATCCAAAACCATTTTATTTGTAAAGTTTGAAAATTGTTTGGCTGCGCTCGGGTTACAAACTAACCACTGATTGGCCTCTGCCCTTATGAAATCTAAGAAATGAGGAATCAGTCGCTCAAAAAGTAGCAAAATATGAAATCTTGAAATTAGAAAAGGACTCTAAATAGATAAAGATTGGAATTTGTGGTCCTATGGATTTTGGGGCACTACATCCTTGTACCTTGTTGCATTGTTATTGTTTTCTTACCAGGATGTGAGGGCGAGCGGCAATACCGCACTCTCGTCTCCCTGTTGGGATCGTAGCCACCATGAGCCGAGTGGTTAACTACCACAGTTCATGGGCGAGGCAACAGTAGGTTGAGTTGTTTGATGCATCCGGTAAGTGGGTGTAGTATCACGGCGAGTGGCTCACTACCACACTGTGGACACACCCCATGGCAATTGTACGTTGTCGATGATTCTTGGAGCTATGTTTGAGTTCCTTAGCTCCCTTGCAGGCCGAGATTTCCATTGTTCCTTGGCGTCTCATGCATAGCACCAGCATTTCATTCCTTGCTGTTTATTTCTGTTGTATTATTGCTCTCCGTACTGGGGTTTGACCCCATGTCCCTCCGGGGCTTTGTTTGTTTCTTTGTTGCGTTGTTTTCAGGAAACCCAGGTTCTACAACTGGTCGTGGTTTCAACCTAGCTGGTGGTGCCCCAGGAGGTGGCTAGTGTGTCCCAGTAGCATATAGCATATATATATATGTATCAATTATCCAGGGGGATGCCCTGCGCTTTGTTGTTGTACCCGTAGGGGGAATTTGATACATGTTTGAATTATGTATGCTTTGTTGTTGATTGTTTTATGATTTGGGAAACTCGTTGTATTTTAAATTATATGTTTAAAACCGTCGGGCCTAAAAGCGAAAATTTTACCCACTTTTTGATAGCTTCCGCATGTGTCTATCTGTTGTGAGCACGAGGCCTGAAATTTTTGGTATCAGAGCCTAAACTAGGATAAGCTCAATTCCTTTGATCACACTTGAGTCTAGGCACAGTGTTGCGTGTTGCATGTGCTTGACTTATATGACTACGTGCTGCATATTTTGTGTTATATGCTTTCTTTGCTGTATCTGTTCTGTTTTTCCTTATCCTGTTGAGTGTTTTAGATGCTGCCTAGACGTCGTGGTCGTAGTAGGGGTCTATTCCAGGAATCAGGAGGACAGAATGAGGATCAGTATAGTGTGCCTAGTCATACTCTCGAGAGTAGTGGAGAGGAGGAGGCTGCAGCTCCGCCGGCTCCGGTAGAGAGAATGGATGTTTTCATAGCTCGGTTTTAGAGGATGAGTCCTCCTACCTTCAATGAAGATGAGTCGAGTGAGGACGCGGATTCTTGGCTTCATAGCGTCATACATCTGTTTGATCACGCCCAGTATGACGACGATCTTCGATTGAGGTTGGTGACTTTGTTGTTGAGGAAGTCCGCCGAGCGCTGGTGGTGAGGTACGTCTAGTACTTTACTGGAGACTGGTGTTGGCATTACTTGGGACACTTTCTACCAGGTCTTCAGGCAGGAGTATGTCCCCGATCCTATGTAGCTGCCCGTGAGCGGGAGTTCGAGTTCTTGGAGCAAGGTTCATTGTCTGTACGCGAGTACGCTCGCAAGTTTTCTGCTTTGTTGGCGTATGTTCCGCATGTTGCTGGCCGGGAGAGGGCCAAGAGCACCAGGTTTGTGGAGGGCTTGAATGGGGATCTGTACCAGAGCGTTTTGACAAGCAAGCCCAAGTCTTATGCTGAGGCCGTGGATACTGCTATCCATATCAAGGAGGGCATGAAGAGCCGTAGTGCGCATAGAGCATAGGTGGCGCAGGCGGTGCAGGGTGGTAGGCCCGCTGGTCAGGGAGCTCAGTCGTCCCAGAGTTCTCAGTCCACGCATTTTCCTCAACAGCAGCAGCAGCAGGTAGCTCAGCAGTCTGGCCGTCAGAGGTTTCGACCCCGCGGTCAGCAATTCAAGAAGAATTCCGGTTCAGGGTCTTCTGGTTCTGGCAGTTCGAGTAGCAGCGGCTCTCGGACGGAGTTTTGTGGTTTTGTCGGTGGAAATCATTCTTCCACGCAGTGTGTTGGTGTGCAGGGTTCCTGCAACCTTTGTGGTCAGTATGGGCACTTTGCGAGAGTGTGCCCGACAGCCGGAGCACAACAGACCACGGCCCAGCCTCAGGGTCGTGGGGGTCAGTCTAGTGGCCGTTCGCAGCAGTTTCAGCAAGCTCGTTTTGGTGAGGCTCCGTTTAAGCAGTTTCAGCAACCTCGTTTTGGTGAGGCTCCGTTTAGGCCGTTTCAGCAGCCTGGCCCTTCGCGTTTTGGGCAGTCGCCTCAACCTTCCTTTCCAGGACCTCAGCAGGCTCAGGTTAATGCCTTCACGAGAGAGCAGGCCGAGGAGACACCGAGCCGGGTGATTGGAGGTACATGTCTTGTCTTTGACTTTCCTGCTCGCGTGTTGTTTGACACCGGTGAATCGCATTCGTTTATTTCTGATTCGTTTGTTGTTGAGCATGGGTTGTGTACCGTCCCTTTGCGTGATGCTGTTTCTGTTTCTACCCCCGGTGGTGTAAGCCTGTTTTCGCAAGAGATTTTGTTGGATGGTGTGCTGCGGTTTGGTGAGCATGCCTTGTTAGCGAATTTGATCCGTTTGATGCTTTGGGATTTCGATTGTATAGTTGGGATGGATGTGCTATCCAACTACAGGGCCTCCGTGGATTGCTTCCATGGAATTGTGCTCTTTAGGCCTTTGTCTGGCGAGAAGTGGGACTTCTACGGCCAGGACTCGAGATTGAAGATTCCGTTGGTCTCCGCGATGGAGATGTTTAGATTGTTGTCGTTGGTGAATGCTGGCTTTATGATTTACGCTTTGGATGCGTCTTCTTCTTCTAGTGTTCAGCTTAGTGACGTTCTCGTGGTGCGACAATTCCCCGACGTGTTTCCGGAGGACCCCAAACTTCTTAACGAAGAGGGACATGAAGTCGTCGCTGAGTTGGTCAGCTGATTTGCTGGTTCTTGGAGAGCACTGTTCAACAAGTGTAGCAGCTAGTGCTTTCGTCGGCTGGGAGGTTGAGGGTACTTCAGATCTTGTCTCGAGTTCAAATTCATATGCTTTCAAGTTTGCGAACAGATCATGAAGCTCCATTTTGTTCAAATCCTTTGATTCCCTCATAGCCATTGTCTTCACGTCCCACTCCTTGGGAAATGCTCTCATCACTTTCAGCGCCAACTCTCTGTTGCTGTATTCTTTGCCCAAACTGTTTAGCTCGATCACTATTGCATTGAATCTCTCATCTAACTCTGTCATTGTTTCTCCATCCTTCATCTTGATGGACTCGTACTTTTGCTGAGCGACTGTTAGCTTGTTCTCCTTCGTCATTTCTGTGGATCCTAGTAAAGTGGATGCTGTGTTGAACTGGGAGCGATCGAGAAATGTGTCTGAGATTCGCAGTTTCTTAGGTCTGGATGGCTTTTATCGTCGTTTCATTGAGGGGTTTTCTTCTATAGCTAAGCCGATGACCCAATTGACCCAGAAGGATAAACGGTTTGTTTGGACTGAGCAGTGTGAGAATGCTTTTCAATTGCTCAAGGAGAAGTTAACTACTGCGCCTGTGTTGGCTTTGCCGTCCGGATCAGGTGGTTTTGTTGTTTGTTCTGACGCTTCGCTAAATGGATTGGGTTGTGTGTTGATGCAGAATGGTAGAGTCATTGCGTATGCCTCGCGGCAGTTGAAACCGCACGAGACTCGTTACCCAGTTCATGATTTGGAGTTAGCTGTTGTGGTCTTTGCGTTAAAGATCTGCGTCACGTACCTGTATGGCGAGCAGTTTGTGGTGTACTCCGACCACAAGAGTTTGAAGTATCTGTTTTGGCAGCCTGACTTGAACATGAGACAGCGTAGGTGGATGGAGTTGCTTAAGGATTTTTACTGTGAGATTAAATACCAGCCTGGGAAGTCGAACGTAGTGGCTGATGCATTGAGCACGAAGGCTAGTGAGATGCTTGCGTCGTTGTACATCTCTAAGGACCAAGAGCATCTTAACACTACGGGTTTGAGATTCTACCCGGCTGAGGATTGTGTGATGGTTTCATCTTTCCAAGTGGAACCGCAGATTGTTTCTAGCATTCGAGCAGCTCAGAGGACCGATCCGTCAATCCACGAGTTGAAGATGAAAGTCAGGGCTGGCGAACTTGAGGACTATTCTGTCTCGTCCGATGGTTGTTTGCGTTTCAGGGGCAGGTTGGTTGTGCCTAATTTGATTGATTTGAAGGAAGAGATCCTTCGAGAAGCGCACTGTAGCAGACATAGTGTTCATCCTGGTGCACGGAAGATGTACCATGCTTTGAAGTCGCACTTTTGGTGGGCTGGCCTGAAGGGCGATGTTGCTGGTTTTGTCGCTCGTTGTTTGAATTGCCAAATGGTAAAGGCCGAAAGGATGAGACCTGGTGGTCTGTTGCAGATTTTAGTGGTGCCCCAATGGAGTTGGGAGCACATTGCAATGGATTTCGTAACGCATTTGCCTCGTTCCAGCCGAGGGTGCGATGCTGTTTGGGTAGTTGTAGACCGTTTGTCTAAGTCTGCACACTTCATTCCCTATGGGATGACCTTCTTGTTGAAGAAGATGGCGAAGCTGTACGTTGATTTTGTTGTTACATTGCACGGTGTGCCTGTTTCAATCGTGTCTGATCGAGATCCGAGGTTTACTTCCAGGTTTTGGAAGAGTTTGCAGACAGCTTTGGGCACTAGATTGGCTATGAGTACCGCGTATCATCCCCAGACAGATGGCCAATCTGAGCAAACTATCCAGACGTTAGAGGATATGTTGCGTGCTGTTGTGTTGGATTTCGGAGGTAGTTGGCAAGACGCGTTGTCTTTGGTTGAGTTTTCGTATAATAACAGCTACCAAGTGACGATTGGCATGGCGCCTTTCGAGGCTTTGTATGGCCGCAAGTCCAGATCGCCAGTGTGTTGGGAAGAAGTGGGGGAGAAGCAGCTATCTGCCCCTGACTTTGTGCAACAGATGAAAGATCACGTGGATCTTATTAGACAGCAGATGAAAGCTGCCCAGGATCGCCAAGCCAGTTATGCGAATAAGAGGCGTCGACCTCTTGAGTTTCAGGTTGGTGATCTTGTATTTCTCAAGGTTTCTCCATTTCGTAGTGTGATGCGCTTTGGACGCAAGGGAAAGTTAGCCCCTCGTTACGTTGGTCCGTATGAGATTGTCTATAGGATTGGCCCTTTGGCGTATCGTCTGTTGTTGCCGTCCAAGTTATCTTCTCTACATGACGTCTTTCACGTTTTCATGTTGAGGAAGTACGAGCCAGATCCGTCTCATGTGCTTGGAACTGACGAGGTAGAGCTAGATCAGTCGTTGAGCTATCAGGAATACCCTTTGCAGATCCTTGGCAGAAAAGAGAAACAGTTGAGGAGTAAGACCATTCCGTTGGTGATGGTACATTGGAGCAAGCATGGTAGGGAAGAAGCTACTTGGGAGCTGGAATAGAAGATGCAGCGTGAGTGGCCGCATCTGTTTGAGTAGCTGTTGGGCTATATCTTTCCAGTAGCTTGTAGTTTTGCTGTTTTCTTCCTTAGTTGTTGTGATGTGTTTGCTCAGTTATTTTGAACTCTTGGCCTAGTGTTGGGCGAGTTCTGGTGTTAGTTTTTGTTTCTATTTTAGTCTCTGCTGTTGTTTGTTGATTCAGAATTGTTGTTGTGATTTCGAGGACGAAATCCTTTTTATTGGGGGAGAAATGTGAGACCTGATTTTGTATTAAGGATTAATTGTTGGAATTAATCGGTTGATCATGAGATTTTGTGGTTTAGATCTCTGTTTTGAGTTGCATTTTTGGGTTCCATTTCGTGTGTTGAGCAATCCTGGATGTTTTCGTGTTTTTTAGTTTTGAGGCAAAAGCTGGTTTGTGAGCTAGCAGCTGGTCGGTGGCGAAAACAGTCGTAGCTTGTTTTGGTAGTGTAGAGCTTGAAACACCGTCGTTTGAGATGTTGTGACTGGTGTTTCGTGTATTGTGACTGGTTGTGCACTGTAGCTGTGACTGGTATTGTGCGAGGAGTTGTTGCGTCTGGATGAATAGCCGAGAGCTATGGTCAACGCGAGTCAACCTTTCCTGTAGCTCGAAGAGGATGCGTCGTCATTTCGTTGTTGCGACTGGGAGTCCAGCTGCGAGTGAGTTTCGACGCTTTTGCTTGCTGCTGGTATTTCGCGAGAGCTAGCGACTGGATGACGTCAGTGGAGCGACGTCGTTCTAATTAGTTGTAACGCTGCGTTTTGAGGTTGCGACTGGATCCAGTAGAGAGAAACGTTGCGTTATTTAGTCTTGCGACTGGATACCCAGCTGCTGGTTTAGTATGCGACGTCGTTTGAGTAAGTTGGTGCGACGCCGTTTTGAGAACCAGTCGTTGGTTTGTTTTGCGATGGTTTTAGCGATTGTTGGAGAATCAGCCGTTGGTTCTTGCGTCTGCTGGTTTGGATTTTTGTTGGTGTCGATTGGTTTTGTCGGTGGACAATTATTGTAGTGATTCCAGTCGTTGCCAGTGCTATTTATAGGAAGAATTGGTCTTCAAATTCGATACCAGATTCTATACTTAGAATATTTCCAGTCTTTCGTTCCTTATCTTTCGAACCCTAGAACACTGTTCAGCCGTGAGTTTTCCGGCGATTTCCCGTCGTTTCCGGTGGTTGTTTTGCTTGTGCGAGGTAGCGTTGGATTCCTCTTGAGAAGCTCTTCCAATTCATACCAGTTTTTGAAGCTGGAATTGGCTAGTCGAGGAACGCAAAGTTGCTGCCGTTTGAGCGTTGCGTCGATTTGGTAGAACTACGTTCTGGTTTTCGGCTTTTACCAGAGTCTTCGGGATTTCTCGCAGAGTTAGTTGTTGCTCAGTATAAGGTACGGATTTGAGCTTTTTTTACAGCGAAGTTATGGCTTGGATGAATTGTAGTCGCTGGTATGGGGAATTGTCGTGCCTGCTAGTTGTGTTCTGTTGAGAATTGTGTATGCTATTTGTGTAATTGCAGCGTTGCATATGTTTATATGCTTGCATTCCCGAATTTTGCATACACGCATGGTATTCCTTTCCAGTTTTGGGTAGTTCTTGTACCTTGTTGCATTTTTATTGTTTTCTTACCAGGATGTGAGGGCGAGCGGCAATACCGCACTCTCGTCTCCCTGCTGGGATCGTAGCCACCATGAGCCGAGTGGTTAACTACCACAGTTCATGGGCGAGGCAACAGTAGGTTGAGTTGTTTGATGCATCCGGTAAGTGGGTGTAGTATCACGGCGAGTGGCTCACTACCACACTGTGGACACACCCCGTGGCCATTGTACGTTTTCGATGATTCTTGGAGCTATGTTTGAGTTCCTTAGCTCCCTTGCGGGTCGAGCTTTCCATTGTTCCTTGGCGTCTCATGCATAGCACCTGCATTTCATTCCTTGCTGTTTATTTCTGTTGTATTATTGCTCTCCGTACTGGGGTTTGATCCCATGTCCCTCCGGGGCTTGGTTTGCTTCTTTGTTGCGTTGTTTTCAGGAAACCCAGGTTCTACAGCTGGTCGTGGTTTCAACCCAGCTGGTGGTGCCCCAGGAGGTGGCTAGTGCGTCCCAGTAGCATATAGCATATATATATATGTATCAATTAGCCAGGGGGATGCCCTGCGCTTTGTTGTTGTACCCGTAGGGGGAATTTGATACATGTTTGAATTATGTATGCTTTACCCAGGTTCTACAGCTGGTCGTGGTTTCAACCCAGCTGGTGGTGCCCCAGGAGGTGGCTAGTGCGTCCCAGTAGCATATAGCATATATATATATGTATCAATTAGCCAGGGGGATGCCCTGCGCTTTGTTGTTGTACCCGTAGGGGGAATTTGATACATGTTTGAATTATGTATGCTTTGTTGTTGATTGTTTTATGATTTGGGAAACTTATTTTAAGTATCGTTGTATTTTAAATTATATGTTTAAAACCGTCGGGCGTAAAAGCGAAAATTTTACCCACTTTTTGATAGCTTCCGCATGTGTTTATCTGTTGTGAGCACGAGGCCTGACACGCCCGAACCCAACGGGGCCACGAGATTGGGGTGAATAAAAATTTTTTCGAATAAAATAAGGGCTAAAAGATAATTGCTATAGGCTGTATCTTCTATAACTTGAAAGAAAACTCGAAACACAAACCAGACACAGACAATTTACACTACTGCGGCGCCAACTGCTGGAAACAATGATTGCGGAAAACAAGTCTTATATATATATTGCAATTGCGATTACAACAATTGTCATTCTATATGAATATAAAAAAGTTGTAACTCATCTAATACAGATACTACAAAAGATAGAATAACATGAGTCTAGACATGGATTACGTTGGCCCCTTGATAAACACAACCACCCAGCTGCTGGTTCAATTTTCACCTGTTGTTCTTCCATCAGTTGTCGCACCTGCACCATTTTAAAAGCTAGTGAGCCTAAGGGCTCAGCAGGTAAAACCTGGGTAATAACAATTCAAATATACAGGTGGACATCTGTTCAATACATATGTTAAGGAACTTCAATGAACAATATCATTTTCATAAACAGTTCAATAAACATTCAATGGCAGAAACAGGGGATGATAGCCCAGCTTCTCATTGTTAACATTTTCAATATCATTTTCAGTTGATCATGGCATATAAGTTCCTCATGGTCCAATTTGCACTTTGATCAAAATGACTTCCGATATCAGTTTTAGCATATAGCTCGTATGAAAGGGCAGCCGACATATGGACGACTACTCACCCTTCTTCAATGGGTGACCATCAACTATCTATGTCATAATCTAAAATAGCTTTTGTTCCTTAACAATAATTTCATTAAACATTCCTTGAAATTTCTGTAAATCATCGGGTTCTATCATTTTAAACATTTGCTTCCCATTTTAAAAACTTTTCTGAGAATCGAATTCAACCTCTGGGAACTTATCGTTAAAATGGAACTGGTCGAAAGAAAACCATTCGCAAGGAATAGGAAACCAGTCGCAAGACAGGAATCCAGTCGCAAGTTCTTTTAAAAAAATGTGAAGTGAAACGACATCGTTAGCGCATAAACCAGTCGCAATGAACAGTGCAACCAGTCGCAGGAACAATAAAATAAATATTGCAACTGCTGAATTCTAACAAAGGAATTTCAACTGCTGACTTAGTTCAATAGGAATGCACCTGTTGGTGTTAACAAAGAAATACACCTGCTGGTTTTAGAAAAAGAAATGCACCTGCTGGTGAACAGTGCACCAACTGGAATTTACGAAAGAAATACAACGACTGAAATATTTCAATAGGAATGCACCTGCTGATGTACAGTGCATCTGCTGATTTTATGAAAACAATGCAACTGCTGAATACCAATAGCTGATGAACAAACTATCAGCTGATGAACAAACTATTAGCTGATGAACAAACTATCAGCTGATGAACAAAATATGCAACAGCTGAACTTGAAATAGTGCGACTGCTGGTCGCAACTACTGAACTCAAACAATGCGACAGCTGAAATCTAACAAAGGAAATGCAACTGCTGATTTTACGATAACAATGCAGCTGCTGATTTTCAACAAATAAGTGCAACTGTTGATTTTCAACAAGGAAAGATGCACCTGCTGATGAACAGTGCATCTGTTGATTTTACGAAAACACTTGTAATATCGAAACAATGATCACGCTACCAGCCGTCGCCTATTAAACCAGACTTTATACTGATTCAATTAGCAACTACCGATTACACAATCATCAAATCCCGATATTACAGCAAAAGGAAGAACATTCGTAAACATTATAACGATGCAGCTGCTGAATCTTAACAAGGAGATGCAGCTGCTGGAACATAACTCGACATTTGTAACATCAAAACAACAACTATGCCATCAGCCGTTGCCTATCAAACCATACTTTATAATGATTCAACTAACAACTATCGATTACACAGTTATCAAATTCCGATGTTACAACTACTGAAAGAAGAACATTCATAATCGTTCCGTGAATGAATTCAAATCCTCAGTGCTTTTGAAACATCAAAATCTTTCTGGAAAACATTTTGGAAGCATCAATATCATTTCAAAACATCATTTTGAACCCATATTTCCTTTCCTTTTTCATGTTTAAAATATTTTAAAACATGAACTTCGAAACTTACAATAACATATAGGCAAGAAGACTCAGAAACATGAATATATGCTTTAAATGGTGAGTCAAGAAACAGCTTTTACTTGCCTTAACCGTAGCTTTGCAACAGCAGCTGATCCCTGTAGAATTCTTCCCCTTGAGCAATACACGATCTTCTCTGCAAATAACTTTGAAGAACACAGGAGGATTTCTTTGAAAATGATAAAGATCTTTCTTTAAAAATATGTTTAAAATACCGAAGGGATTAGTGGCAATATACTTATAATATTTAGCATGACACACTTTAAACAAGTTGCATTATTTTAATAAAAACTCCCTTCTAACCATTTTAAATTTGTAAAGTACCAAACCTTTTCCAAAAGAAATCATTTCACCTCCTTAAAGATATTTTCAATCCATTTCAAATAAACTAGCTCGTGCATCACCCTTGGAGTCATCCGCTGGAACCTGCTACGTCACACTATTTTCTGAAATCAATTAATTTCAACAATGCATAACATATTTTAGAAATGCCATTTTAAATAAACAATATGCATATCGTGGTCCTAAGGATTTTTGTTTCTTTGAAAAATGATAAAGATACTTTCTTTAAAAATATGTTTAAAATACCGAAGGGATTAGTGGCAATATACTTATAATATTTAGCATGACACACTTTAAACAAGTTGCATTATTTTAATAAAAACTCCCTTCTAACCATTTTAAATTTGTAAAGTACCAAACCTTTTCCAAAAGAAATCATTTCACCTCCTTAAAGATATTTTCAATCCATTTCAAATAAACTAGCTCGTGCATCACCCTTGGAGTCATCCGCTGGAACCTGCTACGTCACACTATTTTCTGAAATCAATTAATTTCAACAATGCATAACATATTTTAGAAATGCCATTTTAAATAAACAATATGCATATCGTGGTCCTAAGGATTTTTGGGGCGTTACAACTCTACCCTCATTGAAATTTCGTCCTCGAAATTTACGTACCGAAAAGATAAGGGTAAAGGCTAAACATATCAGCTCTTAAACCATCTATTTGGGGTACCCAAATTCTGCCCATAAACCTAACAATTCCATCCTATGTAAAATATAGACTGTTGCCTCTTTCTTTATCCTACTGGACCCATTTCTTCAACTGCTGGTCCTGCGGTTGACCCTCTCGAATTTGATTTAACAAATTAGATCTTACAGAGAGGTTTACTAAAATCATATCATTGCTGCTGCTGGACACTATCTCGAGTCCAAATCTTTCAATATCAGTCACCAATAATTTCTGAACAATTAGTTGCGCTAGTCATGCTGATTTCCTGCTTAGAGCATCAGTATAAATTAAAAATTTTCCTTCATTAGTTGGCATCGCTAACACTGGTGCTTCATTCAATGATTGCTTCAATTTGTCAAAACTGGTTTGACACTCTTCTGTCCAGTTATACTTCACTTGTTTCCTTGTTAACATGGTCAAGGGAACAGCTATCTTAGAGAATCCTTGGACAAATCGCCTATAATACCCAGCTAAACCCAAGAAACTCCTTATCTCTGCAACTGACTTAGGCACTGGCCAGTCACGAACTGCTTCAACTTTGGCAGGGTCTACCTCTATTCCATCCTTAGAAATTATATGGCTTAAGAATGATACTTTCTCCATCCAAAAATCGCATTTGCTAAATTTTTCAAACAACTTCTTATCTTTTAAAATTTGCAGAACAGTTCTTAAATGTTGAACATGCTCCTCTTGGGTCTTAGAATGGACTAAGATATCATCAATAAAAACCACTACAAACTGATCTAGATATGGTTGAAAGACCCTATTCATTAAATCCATAAAAGCTAATGGAGCATTCGTAAGTCCAAAGGGCATAACTAATAATTCATAATGGTCATACCTAGTTCTAAAGGCTGTTTTATATACATCAGAAGCCTTAATCTTCAGTTGATGATATCCTGACCTCAAGTCGATCTTAGATAATACTACAGACCCTCTTAACTGGTCGAAAAGATCTTCTATCCTACTTAATGGATATTTATTATTATTAGTCAATTTTTTTAACTCCCTATAGTCTATACATAACCTCATACTTCCATCCTTTTTCTTAACAAACAATACAGACTCTCCCCAGGGTGAAGTACTTGGTCTGATAAACCCTTTCCTCAACAGATCTTGTATCTGTTCTTTCAATTCTTTCATCTCTGTTGGAGCTAATCGATATGGTGGTCTAGATACTGGAGCAGCTCCTGGGATTAGATCGATGGAAAACTCTAACTCCCTGTCTGGTGGTAGTCCCTGGATGTCTTCTGGGAAAACCTCAATAAACTCATTCGTAACCTCTACGTCTACCAGTCGAGGCCTATCAGTCGCGGTTATGGATGATACAACTAGAGAAGTTCTATTAACATGTTTGGCCAAAAACTGGAATGAACTTCCTACTGGTGGGCTAACCATTACTGTTCGTGACTTAAAATCAATCACTACACCATACTTAGTTAACCAATCTATTCCCAAAATCATATCGAATTCTGGCATTGGTAAAACTATTAAATCAGCAGTGATCTTATGCCCTTGAAGTTCAAGTTCTAATTTTCTAAACAATTCGTGCGATACCAGCTTTTCCCTTGATGGTACCGACACACAATAACCTATCATTACTTGCTCCGGCTGGAGGGATAGCTTCTTAACAAATTCAGTCGCAACAAATGAATGTGTAGCTCCTGAGTCAATTAATGCGAGAGAAGGAAATCCAGCGATCGAAATTTCACCTGTGACCACTATCGACTCTGGATTGGCTTGTTCGGTGGTCATCAAGTAGGCTCTGCTGGTCACCAGTTGCTTGGACTTTGGACAATGTTTCAAAATATGTCCAAGCATTCCACACTTGTAGCAGACATTTTTGCCAAGTCTGCATTGTCCCAAATGAGGCTTCTGACATTTAGGACATAATGGCCTATTATTACCAGCAGGGACAGAACTTATAGGTTGAATCTATAAAATCTTTTGCTCTTGAGGTCTCTGCTGGTTCTCGTTCTGTTTCTTAAATGGCCTTTGATCCTTCTGCTGAAAGGCTTGTCTCTTTTGCTGCCTTTCTTCATCAAGATCCTTCCAATCCCTTTCGATTTGCAGGGCTCTATCCACTACTTCCCTGTAAGTTCTTGGCACTGACAGCCTAACATTCATCTTAAACATAGGCTTCAATCCTTCTTTAAAGTGATTCAATTTCTCTTCTTGATCTCTCCCTATTAACGGCACAAAGTAACACCCTCTTTCAAACACACGTGCATATTTTTGCACAGATAAACTCCCTTGCTTAAGGGTCATAAATCCCTCTTCAACTCAGACCTTTTCCCAACTGGGAAATATTGTTCGAAGAACACTTGCTTGAATTCTGCCCAAGTTAAGTTCAACAAATCTACAGACAATTTGGCTCCTTCCCACCAAATCATCGCATCTTCTCTTAACATATAGATAGCGCACCTGGGTCTATCTATATCAGGTGTTTGGAGGTAATCAAAAATAACCTCCATAGTCTTGATCCAACTCTCAGCAGTTAATGGATCAGTAGTACCAGTAAATTCCTTAGGCTTCTGGCGCCTAAATTTCTCTTGGGGGTCATCGTTACTTGGTCCCCTGCTGCTGGAAGATTGCCCATTCCTCTGTTGTTATTCTGTTCTACCAGCATTCTTAACAGTTGAGTGATATTAGCATTGTTATCACTCTCAGTTTCTTCTAGAGGATTACTTCTTCTAGTTCTTCCTCTTCCTGACATTATATATTCTATAGCCCAACCGCATGCATAAATCAGAACATGCTAAAATAAAAGACAATGCTCTGAAAATAAACTCACAATAGAGGAACAGACAATGAACTTTGATCCAGCCGATGGTGAGTGTGTTTATCTCAGGAACGTTGCTATGATACCATGTTGTGACGCCCGAACCCAACGAGGCCACGAGATTGGGGTGAATAAAAATTTTCGAATAAAAGAAGGGCTAAAAGATAATTTGCTATAGGCTGTATCTCCTACAACTTGAAAGAAAACTAAAACACAAACCAGACACAGACAATTTACACTACTGTGGCGCCAACTGCTGGAAACAATGATTACGGAAAACAAGTCTTATATATATATTGCAATTGCGATTACAACAATTGTCATTCTATATGAATATACAAAAGTTGTAACTGATCTAATACAGATCCTACAAAAGATAGAATAACATGAGTCTAGACACGGATTACGTTGGCCCCTTGATAAACACAACCACCCAGCTGCTGGTTCAATTTTCACCTGCTGTACTTCCATCAGTTGTCGCACCTGCACCATTTTAAAAGCTAGTGAGCCTAAGGGCTCAGCAGGTAAAACCTGGGTAATAACAATTCAAATATACAGGTGGACATCTGTTCAATACATATGTTAAGGAACTTCAATGAACAATATCATTTTCATAAACAGTTCAATAAACATTCAATGGCAGAAACAGGGGATGATAGCCCAGCTTCTCATTGTTAACATTTTCAATATCATTTTCAGTTGATCATGGCATATATGTTCCTCATGGTCCAATTTGCACTTTGATCAAAATGACTTCCGATATCAGTTTTAGCATATAGCTCGTATGAAAGGGCAGCCGACATATGGACGACTACTCACCCTTCTTCAATGGGTGACCATCAACTATCTATGCCATAATCTAAAATAGCTTTTGTTCCTTAACAATCCATTCTTTAAACATTCCTTGAAATTTCTGTAAATCATCGGTTTCCATGATTTTAAACATTTGCTTCCCATTATAAAAACTTTTCTGAGAATCGAATTCAACCTCTGGGAACTTATCGTTAAAATGGAACTGGTCGAAATAAAACCAGTCGCAAGGAATAGGAAACCAGTCGCAAGACAGGAATCCAGTCGCAAGGTCTTTTAAAAAAATGTGAAGTGAAACGACGTCGTTAGCGCATAAACCAGTCGCAATGAACAGTGCAACCAGTCACAGGAATAATAAAATAAATATTGCAACTGCTGAATTCTAACAAAGGAATTGCAACTGCTGAATTAGTTCAATAGGAATGCACCTGCTGGTGTTAACAAAGAAATACACCTGCTGGTTTTAGCAAAAGAAATGCACCTGCTGGTGAACAATGCACCAACTGGAATTTACGAAAGAAATACAACGACTGAAATATTTCAATAGGAATGCAACTGCTGATGTACAGTGCATCTGCTGATTTTATGAAAACAATGCAACTGCTGAATACCAATAGCTGATGAACAAACTATCAGCTGATGAACAAACTATCAGCTGATGAACAAAATATGCAACACTTGAACATGAAATAGTGAGACTGCTGGTCGCAAATACTGAACTCAAACAATGCGACAGTTGAAATCTAACAAAGGAAATGCAGCTGCTGATTTTACGATAACAATGCAGCTGCTGATTTTCAACAAAGAAGTGCAACTGCTGATTTTAAAAAGGAAAGATGCACCTGCTGATGAACAGTGCATCTGCTAATTTTACGAAAACACTTGTAATATCGAAACAATGATCACGCTACCAGCCGTCGCCTATTAAACCAGACTTTATACTGATTCAATTAGCAACTACCGATTACACAATCATCAAATCCCGATATTACAGCAAAAGGAAGAACATTTGTAAACATTATAACGATGCAGCTGCTGAATCTTAACAAGGAGATGCAGCTGCTGGAACATAACTCGACATTTGTAACATCAAAACAACAACTATGCCATCAGCCGTTGCCTATCAAACCATACTTTATAATGATTCAACTAGCAACTACCGATTACACAGTTATCAAATTCCGATGTTACAACTACTGAAAGAAGAACATTCATAATCGTTCTGTGAATGAATTCGAATCCTCAGTGCTTTTGAAACAACAAAATCTTTCTGGAAAACATTTCGGAAGCATCAATATCATTTCAAAACATCATTTTGAACCCATCATTCCTTTCCTTTTTCATGTTTAAAACATTTAAAACATGAACTTCGAAACTTAAAATAACATATAGGCAAGAAGACTCAGAAACATGAATATATGCTTTAAATGGTGAGTCAAGAAACAGCTTTTACTTGCCTTAACCGTAGCTTTGCAACAGCAGCTGATCCCTGCAGAATTCTTCTCCTTGAGCAATACACGAACTTCTCTGCAAATAACTTTGAAGAACACAGGAGGATTTCTTTGAAAATGATAAAGATCTTTCTTTAAAAACAAGTTTAAATACCGAAGGGATTAGTGGCAAGCTACTTATAATATTTATCATGACACACTTTAAACAAGTTGCAGTATTTTAATAAAAACTCCCTTCTAACCATTTTAAATTTGTAAAGTACCAAAGCTTTTCCAAAAGAAATCATTTCACCTCCTTAAAGATATTTTCAATCCATTTCAAATAAACTAGCTCGTGCATCACCCTTGGAGTCATCCGCTGGAACCTGCTCGTCACACTATTTTCTTGAAATCAATTAATTTCAACAACGCATAACATATTTTAGAAATGTCATTTTAAATAAACAATATGC